>JAAAKL020005545.1:0-19146 GCA_010016065.2 Carybdea cf. marsupialis auct. non (Linnaeus, 1758)
TATACCAGTGTACTTTCTTAAGCGTCCAAGTTGATGAGACCACAGATAGGTCAGTATTATTATTATATTAGTAAAGACACCCCAAAATCTTTGGCTACCTTTGTTGACTTGCTGGCTTGATGGTTGTCCTTTCATAACACATTACATTTATAGATTATTGATAATTCGATTGAAAAATCCATTTCTATTCAGATTAAGTTTTTTTGGTAACAAGAACTGTTCATTATCGCATGTCGATACATGGTAATTTTTTGCCAACATGTTTCTGATAATATTATGCTAAGTTGGAGGAGAACATTACACTATTCAACTGGAGCCTTCATTATGTAGAGCCTATGGTTGTGCTTTCCGTTAACCTGGTTCTCATTCTTCAAATTTGGAAATCTCCTCTGTTAATGTGGATACATGGTAATTTTTTGCCAACATGTTTCTAATCATTTCATACATTGTTCAAGGGGATCATTACATTGTTCAGCTGGTGCCTTAATTATGTAGAATTTATTGCGGCAATTTCAATGATTTTGGCGGAAGAGGCCAGTTTAATTACTCCCAGTTTTTATGTTGCCGTGAGGCTGTTGAGGTCCCTTCTGCTATAAAAAATGGAAACTCAAGCACTTGGCAATCGCTTCTCGTGTGGTCTTGAGCTCATCGAGAACCAATTTGCCTGGCAACAAGTTATTAAATATTTAGTAAGGATAATAAGTTAGATGACTGAGATTTTGTAAGCTGGTATGTTAATATCAATTAAAAAATGGGTGTGGTGCATTTTAAGAACCGTATTAATGGGGGCTACGTGACGTCATTAGCAATGAGCACGACCATTTCCTTATTTTCAGATAAATGTTTCGCCATCGGTATGTAAACACGTGTTTATAAAATGGAAGAAAAATCACTCCCATCACTGTGTAAATATGCAATGGTTATTCAGTTTCTGTCTCTGCTTTCTTAAGATGCTGTGATTAAATCCTTTACTTCATGCTTCTTTCGCGCACGGAGAGTTCCACATCCTGTTTAGGTAAACAACCTTTCCTACTGTTTTCATTTCATACTGTCTTCATTCTTTTCATCATGTTACCCTAGCAACAATCTACCTCGGTCTGAATAAACGCTTTCTCATAGTCATTAAGGACATAGAATAGTGTGATTGTCCTGATATGATATTCTAGACACTAGCATACTAAAAGATAACATCAACGTATAGATAGCTTCATTTAGTCAATACAATTCAATTGTCGTCATTATGCATAAATAGGATAGTTTCAAGTCGATTTCCTATTGCGTCTTTGTGACACAATGGGTATTAACTACAACACAACGGATGAAAAATACGTCAGTCGCATTACACACACTAATTATGCTGCCTGAGGCTGGCGGTTTTCTTGCATTTTTTTGCAATGGAATAGCATATGAGGCAGGAGTAGCTATAGGTTTGGGTTACAGGGAGCTAAGAGAGGGACGTTTGTCGCCTTTTATTTGGCGGCTTAAATAAAGTGTTTTAAGCACTTATCATCGGTTTATTAGGGTGGGGGTCAGCATTATTTCTATGCCTCTATTTTTTTATATAATGCGGTATAGCATTGTCAAGTGGGGAAAGATTCTGGGACTTGATTCTGGGATGTCACAATTTTTAGCTGACATATTTCAGGAGAACTTACAGTCACAATTTAAAATTGTCGGCTGTAAAAAGGCTAAGGTTTACAACTAAATTAGAATTGCCTATAACTTTTGTACATTTAGTATAAAAGTGTAACGCGCTGTAAACGGGGGATTTAGCCTTCATATCAGGGAAACGATTCTAATAGAAGGTTAACATCAGCATATAATTACTGATTATAGATCATTAGTCATAAAACGTAAAGTCTTCGGACATAAGACTTCAATGCTTGTTCATCAAAATTTGGATAGCAACTAGACAGTTTCGAACTGTTAATAAAGCAATGAGTGCAAGATCACTGCAGGATGTCCTTGTCATTTTCTAGGATTTACACTCGACTACGTTTAGATGGAATTGTTAATCTTTTACAGTTCACGAACTTCTTTAATAATGAAGGTGATTTGACGCTAAATAAGGTACCTATTGTCTATTAAATCGTTTTCTTATGGAGCATCAGATGTTAGTTGGGCAGACTTACTAGCATCGAGTGTACAGAGGGTATGAAAGAGAACTATGCCTTTCCCAGAGTAATAGCACTGCAGTTGCTGTCAGATCATTAGCCAAGATAACGACATACTAGTGCGATCACTGCTGCTAATAATGATGATAGTTATGACAACAATTATTATGAAGATGATAGTGAAGATAATGCTGATGATTCCCATGAATATCATGAGTGTGGTGATGTTGATGACGATGATGATGATGATACTGCTGCTCTTGCTGATGTTGACGATGTTAAAGACTCTCGGGTTTTTTTCAACTTCTACGGTAGTGATAGTGCTGATTAGGCGATAACTCAAGAAAAAAATATCTATCTATTTATCAAAACCATCCTAAGGATTAAAGCTACGCAGTGCGCGTGGCACCCGCAGTGAGGAATGGATGGCCTTTTTCTCTGTGACACGAGATTATCAGAATTATCAATTGTATGGTTTCTTCCTTGTAAAGAATGAAAATGACAATGGTATGAAATTCTACTAGGAAAGCAACGATACGTTTCTCCATGCAACAAAGCTTCTTAACTATATTTGAAAGAAGAGATAAATGTCCTTAAAGCTAAACTGATTACGAGGTGCTCATCTTAAGTATTAGCTAGGATCTTACCAATTAACGTCAAAATGTATGGAACAGAGAAGAAATCTGTCTTGTAGAAAAGGGTCCCTTTAAGCCATGCTAATCAAATTCAGTTACAGAGGAGACTTAAGGGTTTTTACGTTGATAAAATGCAAAGTTTAAGTCCCATGAAGACTCGTCAACAACTTATGAACTCCTGGAGATCGATCATTCCCTAAGCGGAATTTACCTTGTTGAATGCAGAGCGGTTTACAAGAATACAATAAGAGGATCAGTCCTAGCTGCAGGTAATCTACTTTCTTCGAATCTTCTTTGAATGAAATATGAGCAGCTCTAAGGAAGAGAATGACTGTTTCAGGTAGCATACGGTTTGTTGACACTGGTTACCTGGTTTCATTGCTTTGAAGCGAACGTAAGGGAAGTAAAGCTTGTAAAACTCCAGGCGAATAATATAAATTTTTGCTTCAGTCTCATCATAAGTAGCAATAGCTTTCGATGAATAGAAAAACTACGAATAATAACATTATTATGGAAATATAAAAGAAGTTCAAGCGGTGAAAGATGGTTCTGACTTTCCTTAAATTTCGTAAGTAGCTTTCACTTTTACTTCTGGAGCAAAATTTATGGAACACCATTTACCGTAACCGTGAATTTTATCATAAAGTGGTCTTTTTTATTGTACACATTAACAAAGCTGTTGTCTTCATTTGCTGTGTGTAAAGAACGGAATTCTGTTCTACGACCATTTGTCAGTTGTTCTTGCTGCTGCCGTTATTGCTATTATTATGGTCGGTGCCAAAAATTCGTCACTGTATAGGCATATATACATAGTATTCTTCCTCTCTGCTAATTTCTAAGACCTTTCGGAGTATTCTCATTGTTACACAAAAGGTAGTTTTTTTGCATTTCAGCGATGTTACATGGAATTCCGAGCTTCTTAATCCATTTTTAAAATCCTTTCGCCACACGTCCAAGGGCCCCTATTACTACTGGCACTCCCTGCACATTCCTTATCTTCCAGATCCTTCCTATTTCTCTCTTCGAGCCTTCGTGTTTTTCAACTTCATATCTTTCTTTATCATCCACTCGTACCTCAGTAGGCACGGCAATGTCCACAATAATACAAGCTCTCTCATTTTCATCAATAACAACAATGTTTGGCCTACTGGCCTCGATGACATTATCACGTTGTATGTTGATGTCCCAGAGCAGATTAAAACTATTCATTTTGTACTGTGCCTTCAGGATCATGGTCATACCACTTCTCTCCCTGATCAAATCCATGGTGTTTACACACATTCCAATGAATGCTACTGTCGACATTGTCATGCCCCCTCTTGTATTCTTTCTGTGCAAAATTTTGATATCCTATTTTTCTACACATTCTACAAATTCGGACTGTCATGATTTTTATCAATGTGATAGTTTGTTCTCAGCACTTATTCCTGTCCTGTACATAATGGAAATTCTGCTTCAACTTTAACATCATTTCTGGATTACCGATACGATAATATTCCTTATTTACGTTTTCTGATCTTTCCCTCATGATTTGTTTATATATTTTCTTTTCATTCCAATTTTTCTCCAGTCTCTCTGCAATCTCCTTTTGTAATTCTTTAGTGGCAATGGTATCTTTAGTGACAAGTGTTCTATACCCACATACATTCACGCCCTTCAATAAAACTTTCTTCAGAATTCAAGATGTAATAACCCGAGGTATTTTCCCCCCTTTTACTACCTACTCCACACTACTAAACCCTCCTTCCTTCCTTCTTCTTCATGAGTCATTCTTTGGATACAATACTCCAAAAATGTTCACTGTTTTTTTTAGTCGATTGTTCTTTGTTCACCTTCCTTCCAGTCTATTATACTAGCTCCATATCTAAAGACCACAATTGTCTATATGGCTATAACTATATTTTTGCCATTCAACATCGATTTCATTATTGATCTTAGCCTCCTATTGTACTCCTTTATGCTTTTCTCTTTCATTTCAGTTTCCTTTATCTTATCAAATTCAATTAAGTAGGTGCATCCTTCTCTTTCAACGTCTTTCATTATTTCACCATTTGAAAGCACTCTACCTTCACACCTCACAAGTTTCCCTCCCTTCATTACAAACACATTGCATTTTCTGATTCAGAATTCCATCCCAATATCAGAGCTCAGTATATGGGCCATTTTCACCAGAGAATCTAACTGTTCCTCACTTTTGCTGTAGAGTTTGAAGTCATCCATAAACAAAAGATGGTTCAAACTGAACTCATATTTTCCCCATTCATACTCTGCCTTTACTCTTCTAAGGATATATGACATCAGGACGAGGCCTAACTCAAAAAGAAATGGAGATAAATTATCACCTTCAAAGATTCCTCTGTTAAATTCGATACCCCAAATTTCCTCACCATCCGACGAAAGCTCCATTCCTCTGCGATACCAAACAGTTCCATATATTCTTTAATCCAGCTATGGAAGACAAAATCACATGCCTTCTTATAATCTAGCCAGAAGGATAAGTGTGCCTTTTTTCCACAATCCCTCAACACTGTTTTGTCAATAACAATTGATCGTTGGTGTCTCTACTCCTGCGCCTGCAACCCCTTTGTTCTTCCAGAAATAAAGTCTGTATTTCTAAGTAAATGATCATTTCCTCAGCAATTACACCAATCAATAATTTCCGTTGTTATGGAAGACAAGTGATCGGTCAAAACATACTGTTGTTCCTTTCGATGGATCCTTTTGGCACAATACTGTCCAGCCATAAGTCATCCATGCAGGTAGATAATTATTTCCCTTCAAAATCTTGTTTAATCAGTAAACAATACTTTCATAAAGGCTGTTCATACTCTTTATCCAGAACCCCTGGCCTTTGTCATTTCCTGGTGATTTCCAACTGGGTGATTTTTCTGTACTGTTTATCAGCAGTTATTATTAAAACATATTGGAAATATTGCTGATATTTCCTTCTCTCCTTCAACCTCGGAAACCAATCAACCTTGTTCTGTTCTTTTTCAACACTACAAATATCGCCCCAAAACCTCCCGACTTTCCACTGCACCATAAGGGTCTGTTGATCTGGTTTCATCCCCATTCAAGTCTGCATAAATTTTCTTCTGGTCAACATTAAGTATTCTGTTCTGACTAATTTGTATGATTCTCTGTTCATATCTTTTAATTTTTGCAGTTTTTGCCAACATCCTTTGTTCCACCTCTCCAATCACAGTCTTATTACGCTATATTCTCCCTCAAGATGTTTCCATCGTATAACTTTTAATCCTTTTTTAGGTCCTAGCTCACCCTTCAACTCTCTCTATATCTACGTTTCCACTTTGACTCTCTCTTCCACTGATTACTGGTTTCTTCAGTATCATCTGCTCGGTAACTTACACACTTCCACAGTTATTTAACTTACATACTTAATTACCATATTAACTGTCTCCGTCTGATTCTTTGACGTCTTTTTATAACTTCTATGAATACAATACCATCATCTGTACGTCCTTCATGCACAATTTGTATATGATGCTGGCTTATCCTAGTTTCACTATCAATAATTACTTTTCTTTGAATCTCTCTCTCATATTCCTCTCCGCAATATGTTCTTCACTTTCCTCATCAGATCTTTCATCCAAGATAACATCCGCCATTATATTTGCAGTCTTCTGAGATTCAGATTGTATTTTCCTTCTAATCATCTCTAGCTGAAGATGAGATAACCATTCATTTTTTCTGATAGCTCTTTACTTGATCACAAACACGTTGCTCTGGTGATTCAAACATACCCCTATCTTCCCATTCTCTAAATATTCGTTGGCTGTATCATTTGATTGGTTTGCCTTCTTCATCAAATGGATTACTTCTGTCAAAACATACTATCACACCCTTGTTGACTTCTTTATTCCATTTCATTCTAGCAGTAGTAGGATGACAACGGGGTCTCCACTGCTGTGCCACAGAACACCTGCAGGACGAGAGACCTTCGCTTATTACAACTCTGGTCTCATTCACACCGATATTCCAAATTAATCTTTTTGACATTATTATCAATATAATCATCATCATTACTTTGGATGGCTTTCTTTTAACAAAGGAATTCAAATTGTACATTTGCTTGTACTATGAAAAGTTAGATATGTCTGTCAAGTATTTATCTAAATTGTAGTTTGTCAATAAATAAAATTGTTTATAAAAGTTATTATTATGCTCGTAGTCCACGTATCAGCATCTGTTGATAAGATCACATTCACCTATCCTTGTTTTCGATAAGCATTCTACAGCATCAAGTTTCACTTGTGTGTTTGTGTCAACACGAGGCCTCATCAGTTAATCAAGATTAGCATAGTCGCCTCTCAAACAGAGGCCCGTAATGAATATCTAGTTAACGTTATATCTTAGTTATAAGTTATATTAGACACCATAAGCGTATGAGTGACTTTTCGCAAAACAATTTTCCCGAGAGATCAACGAAGTATGCGGCGAGCGTGCAAATTACGAAATGATGCAAACAAAGAAATAAAACTGAAATGTATAACAATAAAAAATTAGTCTCATTATGATATGCCCTATTGTAGGAATATTGCGATGTTCTTAGTCCACAATCGAGCACCACACTCTGCCTACGTTTTGTTCATATTTTTTCTCAGTAAATCCAACTTTTTCCAGGCGAAAATTGAAAACCACCCGAAAAAATATTTACAAAACCAGCACAGCTATAAGAGAAAAGAATCAATTTGATCTCAAGGAAGACGTAACACAAGGCGTATAATATCAACCAAAGGAAATCTATTATGAAAATATTGGATGAAGCTACCCTGCAAACAGTACACGATTTCAAGCTTCTGTTTATCAAGGCAATAATTTAGAGAAAGCTATATCAAATCCTGAAACGCCATAACCTTGCAAGTAGTTTAACAAACTAACTAAATAGGAGTCAGGTCTCTCAATTGAGATGGCCAAAAAATCTTTCCATTCATCATAGTGTCCGTGTTTCTTTATGGAGCTCAAACCTAGACCATGATTGCGGACATGGAAAAGAACTTGTTGGCTGCTCAAATGAAATGTTACGCGTAGTATTGAACGTGACATTGCTAGAGATTTTGACAAATACCAAAGAGACCCCTCTTCCTCGAGGGGATCAGGGAGAATCCGACGCTGTCGAATAAAAGTGGCAGGTGCCTGCGTTTTGAACTGTTTGTTGGATAGAAATATAATAATAAGCCTTGGGAAGTCGAACTTATACTAAGATTTCCGAGGAGTCGAGACACCAAAAAACAAATTATGATTTAGCCTCGTTGGTGAAGATTACAATTATAAAAATGCCTACTGGGGTCATATTAGGAATATTAATTATGGTGCGTTTGACGACATATTTTCGCCTTCCTTAAACATATCCGACTATCGGTAATCGATGCATAAAATTGAACTGCTGTAAAAACTTATAATGGATTCATCGAGGGGTTAATCAACCACTAACCAAAGAAAATATCAGATTTTCTTTAAAGGTTGGCATTTCTATTAAACAGTACACTAAGGAGTCAAGTGTAATAAGTGCATTGGAGTGATGTACCACTTGGCAGTCCATGTTGATTAAAGATTGCATCTGTGACCAGTGTTTCATTAGCGCGTTACTGAAAGGAGATTGTAGAATCCCCAACCTAATTATCCTAGACAAGCGAAACCTAATATTCAGATCCTTCCATTAATAACGTGACTAACTTTGCTTATCTTTTACCTGTGATTTTATTCTCCCCTACCTAACACATGAAACTGCTTTAGCTCAAGATTGATTGTTCATCATTTATAGGCTAGTCCCCAAACTATATATCCCAGCTTGTGATGATAGCAGCTTTGGAATGTAATGACGAGCCGGTACTATTCGCAATCCAATAATACAGAAGTGAAATACAACAGTTATTATAAGTTTTGGGCAATTGGACGTCCGTTGACATAACTGCTGGTGAGCATGCCGAAAAGCTCTTGCATTAGCTTCCCCTCAAAGACTTTGATTGGGCTAGTGGCCTGTGATGGTACCGATCTACTTATAACCATATTTGGACAATGAACTGACCACTTTGTGGTTGCATCTATTCAATGTGTGAGAATAAAAACAAAATTGATCACAAACCAGTAATAGATAGATAAAACAAATATTAGCTCTTTTTTTCATCCTGATGTTACGCAATCAACAAAACAGCTATAAAATACTGGCGACAAATGAATACACTTTTTACACGTATCTTAACTACTTCATCCCAAATTGTAGCGATGAAACGACTAAGAGGAAAGATCAGTTTGATTACCTCTCAGTTATCCCTCCGCCCTCCTTGAATTCATTGACTTATGATATGACTTGGCGACCTATACGTGGAGTGTTAGAGCTAGGGCTAGCTGTCTGTGCTAAGTCATCAAAATGTCATTTTGACACAGTCAAACTGGGGGAAGAGTAGTACTTACATTTGCATTGTAAATAAAACGGTGTCAACAACTATTGGATAACAACAACTATAGGCGAGTGACCAAAAAGACGTGGGTGTTTAGGATGACGTAATGTCGGAGCAATTTATAATAATCTCAAAGCCAAGTTCGCTACAAAACCTCATTTGATTTGAGGCAGTTTACTATGACAAATTCCAAGGGATATTTTGGCAAATCGATATTTACAGGAATTTGAAGAAACGCCAATTGAGGCGTTGGCAAGAATATTTAAAGGAGAACTCTAAAAAGTACACTTAAGGGAGCTTGGGAACTTCACATTTCGGGGTCTAAAAATACCTTTACCAAGTGGGCTCGGTTAAATATAAGTAACGCAGCCGACAACGTACACACCTAATTAAAATCTGAGATTAATTTCAAAGCGTTGAAAAGAAACACTCCCGATCTACCTTTTACTACGATGCGCCCTCCCTGTAAACAGCTCAGCTATTTGATAATGCATTGTACTCATCAACAACGTCTACCTCTATCTCGCATCGAAAATCGAGCGCATATACTGAAGCAAATGCAAACATCTCTGCACAGCGGTAGGAAGAAATCACAAAACTATCGTTCCCCTGTTGTAATGTGCATTGTGTAGCAGCAGACATACCTTTGTCTCTTAAGCATCCAATATAAACTTGAACTATAACCTTAAATTGGCCACAAAGGGCGTAAGCCACGCGTTCCTTAATTCCTTCACCGATCAACTGAGACCATGTTTTAACCTGATCTGGATCAAATAACTTCCCTTCCAGATTTATACGCAATTCCTCGTCTGCAATTTCCCGGATCCTAATATTTTGAAATTTTATCGACGATGGAAACCTTCTAGATTCTACTGCCACTTTTGATGGTGTGCTAAGTTGAAAACGAGGTTTGTACAATGAAGGAACCTCCTGCATCATTACAGAGCTGTACTGAGTCCTGTTTGCCCTGGCCTGGTGCTTCGTACGCGGGCTTCCGTATGGAGAAGTTTCACTACCGTAAGAAGATAAATCGTCATCACTCTCGTCGCCTTCAACGCTATTACTAATGTGAAATTTTTTCCGGGAATTGTCTCTCGTTTCCTCAGCAATGTCAACAAAAGACTGTGTTTTGCCCTCTTCAAGTACCTGGCTCTCAAGGCCTTTCCTTGTACTTGCCATGGATGTTGAGCGTGCAATAGATGCGATCTTGGCAGCGGGAGAGCCTGGATTTGAAAGAGGGTTACTTGTGCTAGACTGACTGGTCTTTCGTCCGCCCTTATCACTGGACAGCGACCAGATACTATTTGCACTGGGCATCCCCCAGGCCTCTGCCGATCGACTTCTCGGTCGCAGTTCGTCGTCTAAGAAATTCGGTAAAGACTTCGTGTGGTGCATGGCAGATGATGCTCTGGCATGAAGGAAACCTGAGTAGTCAACGCCTTTCTTTCGGCGTCGTAAAACGGACGTATTTTGTAAGAATGAAGTAACCTTGTCCTTTATATGCTGTGTATGACTCTTTTTGCGCACTCGTGGGCTCATTGTTGGCCCGTCTACCGTATCTTGTCTCGCGAAATTCTGTGCCGGGCGTTCGCTCCACTGTTTGAAGGATTTCTTGGCTCCCTGTTCTCTTCCTGAGTACACAAACACAACAGAGCTCCGACGCGACTCATCAAATATTCTTGAAGGAAACTGCCGTGGAGACGTTGTATTCACCATCTGATCAATGGTTTCCTTTGATCTACTCTTGCTCGGTTCAAAAAACAGACTATTACTTGTACAACCGAATGTATCTGAACGAGACATTTCGCTCTTCTTCGCGGCCATGCGGTATTTTTCTGCTCTACGCAAAACTCGTGGTGAATCGACGTCTGATTCTGAGTTTCCGATTGTCATACTTTTTCCAGCCAACAGGTTTTTACGGAATCCACTGGACTTAGTTAAGTCATCGCTACTTTTAGAACGTCGGTATCGATCGTCTGGAAATGATCTATCCTTGTGATCAAGCATTTTGTTAACTTCACTCTAACTTGAAGTGGGTGCCCTTATCTTGTTGAACGGACAACTCAGCAAACCAGAGTTCTCTCTTATCTACTTTTGTTCTACATTAGGGAAAAATACGAAGGCAAGATGTTAAAGAAACCTTCGGTGGAAGGTGTATCAATAAGAAGAAGCGGGCACTTGGCGGGTTAGGGGGGTGATAGGATGGAAGGCAGAGCTAACTTTGATCTGTCAACAAGGGCGCATTGTTTAATCTTGACTAAATTTGAAATCGTCATGAATATCGAATAAGCAATTTTATAACTAGCAGTTTAAGGCAAACTAGTATATATTATAAACTTTTTATATCTTAAGAACACATTCATATAGAGGTAAGCGCTCCCCCTGGACCTTCTCCTATGTGCCCGCAACAGTTGAGGATCGTTTTCAGTAGTTAAAAGCTACTGATATTGGAAGCAAGTGACGGTGGGCATGATCCTTGATAGCCTTATTACTTTCAGTAGTCAGTAGTTATGAGTTGGAGTCCCGATGTCCCTTAACGAGGAGAAATGCTTTCTCATTTCTCGTTCTTCTAGCCTTTGCTTAAATTAATTCGGAAAAAAATTAAGAGAACTCAATCTACGCTGTACAAAATTTCCCTACCCCGGCTATCATTTCATCATTGCTGCCACTCTTCTGATATAGCTACCGTCGAAATCTGTGAAGTGACTATCCAAATATCCTATGTTGAACTCCTTTAATAAAAAGTCAATGTCACACGCATTTATAATGAAAATAAAAATGATGATACTCCAAGTAAGCACATATTACAAAACATTTTGGGAACTTCTACAAACTGTGCTACATGTTGCTGTTTGGTGCTGAACAAGAAAATGTCAGGAACTATACTACTTGGAAAACATACTTGGCGCATAAACGTTTTCTGTTGCCAAATGATATTTAGGGTGTGTGAATACAATGAAAACACTATTTTAAAATTGACCTCTTAGCAAAACGAGGGGGACTGCAGCTCCTGTATCTAAAAGTCAGTTTCTTTATAAATATACGTTACCTAAGCTTCTCGTTTCGGAATCCTTGAAATTGCTTCGACAGAAAAGCTGCTTTTTAAGAAGGCACGGAATAAGCAGCTGTCTAGGGAAGAGGAAGTACTAAAATATTTTAAAATGCTGAAAGCGGGGAGGCTGGAATACACAGAGGCCGCAAATGCTCTTCAAATGATGGTCAAGTTTCAAACATTGCGAAGTACTTATAGCAAAAACCCATTTCCGTACCATTAACATTACACTAAGCCGCCATTGAAAAGCATAAATTACTTCAATAATACAATGCAAGTCTTAAAAACGTAGATAAAAGTCTTAGAACCCATGATTTTCGATTTCCCAATAATACAAACACATCCATCGTCAGCCAACAACATCGTCACATTTCACTTTTTTCGAGTTCGCCTTTTTTACGCCAATAGACCCTCTCTACCTGAGAAATCTTCACTTTGAAATTCAAATTTAAGCCTAAAGAAACAACTATCAAAATGAGACATCTCAGGATGATGCTCCAGTAACGACCGAGGCCTGATAAAAAATGAAAACCGATGTATAACTTCAATCAGTCATAAGAATATCCTCATGTATAATCAGTCCTATCAGATGATTAATGTATGTGTACCCATTAACTTCATATAAGTCCCTAAAGACCAAAACTGCTAATGGCAAGCAGTCTGGGGTTCTTAGTAGCAAAAAGACAGCTTTCATACCGCTACTTGGAGGTTTACTCAAACTAATCAATGATCTGCTTTACCAAAACATACACTGGCTGAGATAACTTGCCTCTCAAAATATAAGATCGTCAAGATGACATAAAATGTACAACTTCCTCTCATGTATTCTCTTAACAGAAAACTTGGGTTTCGTTCTTACAAACGTGTAGGGTACTTATGCCCTTTCCCCTTTTTTGTAAACGTAATGCTACATTCTCTACGCTTCGAGGTAGACTCAGAGGCAACTCTACTAAGTCTTAGCATGAATGTAAAGCTTATAAGCTTTGAGCGTGTGCTAGAACAATGGTAAACTATTACAGCATATTTTCAAAAATAGTCATTTCCAAAATGTTGATTTTTTCTTCGCCTTCGCCCATAATAACTCTGGCAATCACTCTAAATGGTTCCTCTTTGAATCGTCCTGCACTATGTACGTTCCTATCAAGTGTCTATGATCAATCTAAAAGTGCTGATGTAGCCAACTAGCAAATGCAATTCATTATATATTCAAACCTTGACATTTTCATATCAATAACTTTCTGATCACATAAAATAAGGTAAAAACGTAAGGTGAAATAAACCCTTAACCCACTCGATTATGCACAACTGACCGTCAAGTCAACACTAAACAAAACGGTATGATGGATTATACCCTTCCCTTCATTAACTAAGTGCTCTTACATAAAAAAGTAATATGATAATGACTTCTCAATTGCTGCAGGTCTTTTATGAAAGTCGCAACTATCTAATTGACTAGTTTTGCTACAAACAGCTTACTAGATGAATGGCTAAACCACCTGTGACCTCTATCTTCGCCACTCTCTAGATCTGAGACTTAAACAAGGGAGAAGGGGGTGGGGGGTTGAGGAGAGAAACGGTGGGTACAACACACTAGCATAGCATCACAAAGAACAAAGAACAAACTTCCATCACTTTCCTGAACCTAGAAAAGATTTCCATATAAAATAACCTATTAATGGTGTTTGAAAATGTTTTCAAATGTAGACTGCCTTTTAACTGGAGATTCTTTTCACGTTCGCTTCAATATTATAAATCTTTGAGTACTCACGTGTCTCTTTGGTAAAAGAACAACTCGATTAAGTATGCTTCGCTTCTTTCGAAATTTTACTCAGTATCCATCTGAAAACCTGCTTCTCCTCTTTTAAACTCAAGAATGTCAAACTGCAACCATTATTCCTCTTTCTGAATGCGTGACACTTGCAGATCAAATTATATGACGAAACTCCTGAGACACGATTATTACGTCTATAAAAATGCCGCTTAACATCATTAAGCAAACTGTGTGTTGCAATTACGGAGCGTAAAACTAATCAAACCTGAATACAGCTGTATTGACAACAAGTCAGAGAAATAAGATGCTACCTATTCTCCTTTGTTTTCATTCAAGGCGAATGGGCTAGAATGTCAACAGCCCAACATCACATCACTCGAAACGCTAAACGAGATCTTGAGATAAACGTTATTTCTCATGGGAAGAAGTTCTTGGAGCCTTCATTAAGAACCTACGATATAAAGTATGGAGAAGAGAGGATTTAAAGATAGCAAGTTACAAGAAACGCTAGTGAAAAGTGGTTCGAATCCCGGTGATGACATTTTCACTTTTCACTAGTATCTCTTCTAACCTACGATATCTCAAAAAGAAGTGATAAGACATGAAAGCAGGGAGCCAGCAATATTGCAGTTTTCTTTTCGTAAAATATTTAAGTAAAATTGGTAAGCAGATTTTCATATATAAACGGTGAGCGGTAAAAAAATCAGAAAATGTGAATTTTACAATATTTAGTTACGGGTAATTACCACGCCCCTGACTCTGGAAAGTACTCTCAAGATATTTTATCATCTGTTTTAGCTACAAGGTGCTACAGACGTACCTTGAGTTCGCTTACGAATGCTATTTCTATCTTGCCTTCATGACCACTTCCCCTCTGATATTCATCAGCTCAATCTAGGAAAAATTATTATTATTATTATTGTTGTTGTTGTTGTAATGCTATTACTGCACTTGTTTCAAACTTTAGATAAAACTATATCATGTCAATAAAAAATAAATATGCCATCCACTGTGAAATAGTGGTTTTGGTTGATTAATAGCTAAGAAGAACAAAAATCCGAATTTTCTAGACTTTTGACAGTAAAACACTTCAAATGTTCGCTGAAAGTGCAGAAAGAAAACCTTCTATTTTTCAATTTAAACAGTTGAAAAATAATGTCTCAGAGGTAATTTTTGAAGTGAACATGACTTATGCTAATCTGCAATTCTGTGCACTACCACTTTAAGGGGCACGGCACGAGAGGATCCACAGACTTGAATTATGCAAAAATATAATTTCCTCATTAACAAGATGGAAAGTCAGAAAGTTTCACTGCAATTGCCCCCCCTCTCTGATAACGAAACAAGAGTTTGCCTTTCCGCAATTAAATCGTAATGTATGAGAGCATACAGTAAGGTATAAATGAGTATCATGACGTCACAAAGATAGATTATGACGTCATTATCAATGATCGGTGTTGTAATTTTGCGAAGCAGCACCAAATCCCACATACAGTTGTTATTGATTCAAAAAAATGTCAAGTTCGGAGAATTTAAATCTTGATCACTGATTTTCTCTTGCTTATTTCCAATAAGGATAATTCTACGTGATTATGCATCAAATTATGCATATCTTCAAAAATGTTTTCACTTTTAAATTGCGATAAATGTTTGGAAAAGTCACAAAATTTCAGGTGTCTATTTACGACTATCCGTTATCTATTGAAAACTTACGAACGGCAATAGCAACCCATCCTGCACTGAGCAGCAGACTTCAACTCTTTTTCCTACCAAGGACGCTTCCAGCACATCGCAGCGATACCCTTAATCAGCACTTACTTAACTTTTCCTCTTTTGCAATGCGAGGCCTTACAAAGCCGCTAAGTCTCAAATTTTGCTCACTCTAAGTTAAGAACCATTGCAAACAAGAATTATTAAATGTTTATTATAAAATATTCTAAGATATTCTCTGCCCAATGCTGCGAACAAAATCGCCAATACTGCACTAACTCACCGTATAAGTGAGCGCTTAATAGTGCACTTCTGGGGTCGTGTACGAAACGATTCTAATTTTTAATGTTTAGTAAACTCTTATAGAAGCTTATAAGATATTCTCTGGTCCTACATTGTAGTCCAAACATAGAACAAAACTTTGCGAATAATGGATCCTTTAGTTGTAGATTCGATGAAAAGAAGGTATGATAGGTACAGTATGGCAAAACTGAATACCTCGGCAGGTAACCAAGAAGTTGTTTACATTTGTCTGCTTGCAATGTGCCCAGTCACATGATTGCACGGTTTTTCACTCAGTAAGACCACTAGAAAAGTGTTACTTGTTAAATCGTGATCTTGACACAAAAGAGGTCGATGAGTAGATTCAAATTAAGACCCAACGAAAGAAGACACAACTGATGATAGCAAACGAAAGAAACCAGGCTTATCTCACATATTTCATAAGCCACAGAAATTGTCTAAACTGTCGAGTTTGATCACTGCGTCGTCCTACAGAACCACGAATGCAAACTTGTTAACAAAGGCCAACGGCAGTTTTCACGGGTTCCCGACCGGATCCTGATGCTCCGCGCATGACTTCAGTCCGCCGTGCGCCAAGATTAAAAGAGATACTCTTGGCATCCACTCAAATCCAGCTCGTCGAAGTGAAAGGAAAATTGGAGAACTGACCCACTGGCCGGAATACAACACCTTCAGAAACTCCACACTCCAGACACTCCACAGCATGATCTTTGCTTAATAGCAATGCAATGCACGACCTTGTAGTCCCTCAAAAGGTGATTCGATCCAGGCCCCCGAATCCTACGAGACTGCCATTGAAACATAGGAGTGGAGAAATATGGCAAACAATAAAAGCAGTGGGAACATAGCAAAAGAAAGGAATACGGGCATTATAAAGAAGAACGAGATTAAAAGAGAAAAGTTAAAACAAAAAACAATAACACAGCAACAAGGACAAAAGAATCAAAGAATACAATTCAGAAAAAAGAAACAGGATAAGCTGAAATAGAGCTTTTAAAGGTATAAAAATATAAAAATCAAAATGGTCTAGAGGTCTGCTTGTTAGTATGTAAATAAGCATGTTGGCAAAAGCAACTTTGCTGTGACAACAAAAATTAAGACATACAAACACACTGAAACAATTTGGGACGTATTTACAGCTTTGAGGAAAGGCATGTTTTTGAAGCTGGACTTTCTGTGTGAATTTGCACAGTTAAAACAGATCAGAAATTGGAAGGGCGTGAGCACAATCCCGTATTCTCCTTAAGTCACTCAATTGTTTTTATCTTAATCACACTAATTAAAGTCGATTTTAAATATCCTATCATAGTCTGCCTCCCATGTTGAATTTGAGAAGATTCTACTACCAAACTACTCTTACGTCCCCTGAAGCCACGTGTTCCCACCAAACCCAGCAACTCTCTGTTTGTTAATGATTTACATTAAATTCTTTTGTGTTTACGTTAGCAATTTCCCTACTTTTGAAATACTGATGTCTTGTAAAATTATCATTCTCCCCTTTCCCAAGATATAAGTGAGCATCAAAAGCTAAGAATATAATATGGCTCTCAAATAATGAGGAACTTCACGGATCTTCATGTTTCTAATCAGAACATGATGTGTCACTTGCCATGGGGGTCCATTGTGTTATCCAATAGTTGTGTATCATGTAAGAATGCCATGTCGCTAATGGAAAGAAGATGGCTGTGACTTCATGTGACACAATTTTGGATCTATTAAGAATGTTCTGGATGATAATTGAGCAGTGAGTGATTACTTCTTTGCCTTATTTTTGGTATATTGGACACCTACGTGTAGGTAACTTCTTGGAATGATACTTTCAGTTTGTAGCTCTTGGAAACAATATGATAGACCTTAAAAGATTCATGATTTACCTCCCAACTGGGGTCCTGAACAGTTTGAATTTCTCGTGAGTACTGTACATACAAAAGTTTGTATGTACGCTTTCGTACCACCTGGGGAGAACGGGGCATTCTTTGCGAATTCAGGTTCTAAGACTCAGATGTGATTCGAGTAAATCTAAATGAAGTAGCGTAACCTCCGGAAATGTTTTGCTAGGGGGTGGATGGGTGGGGAGGGATGACATTAAAAAGGTATATTTACATATATATTTACTTAAAACTGAACAGCAAAAACTACGAAAAACAAAGGAAGTTAAAATTATTAAAGTGGTCTCCCCCTTGTGGCTAAGCTTATGAAAGCCAATAAGAAACTAAAAATACCACAGCTACCGGTAAATGCCGCATAGTGTATAGGGCTTGTTCTTCTGCTACTTCGCAATATGCAGTTATCACAGGCCTTTGAATCGTTCAAAATGGCCGAATCGTAACAATGTACGTAAGACAAACTCCCGACTACTTTATGTTTGTATTGATAACATGGATTGGGGTGCAACCTAAGAGAACGGGCTGGTAGAAAAGACGAAGACAAGAAACGTAAGGGCGAAGAAGTAGTTGGCATTTCGTAACAGCTTGATCACAATACCAAGATTTGATTTCAATGAATGATCTGCCTTTTGTAACAGCAGCACAAAGAACGGCATGAGGGCTGTAATAGTTTTTTATGCAATTGGATGCATTGAAAAAACTTCTTAGTAAGGACTAACCATGCAGTAAATGCGAGTTGCAGCAGTTCGAAGTGTTTGTTGTAAGCCTTTGAGTACCACAAAGCCTCTCTTTCAATTCAAGGTCATCTGTCAGCTTTTGCTGGGATTACTTTTAAATAGCATCACTTAGCTACTTTATTATTCCCTAGCGTCAGGATATTAAAAACC
Organism: Carybdea cf. marsupialis auct. non (Linnaeus, 1758); assembly: GCA_010016065.2. NCBI lineage: Eukaryota > Metazoa > Cnidaria > Cubozoa > Carybdeida > Carybdeidae > Carybdea > Carybdea cf. marsupialis auct. non (Linnaeus, 1758). The sequence continues at coordinate 18,781 of JAAAKL020005545.1, forward strand.
CAAATCACCTTCTCATTTCTCTGGTAATTATGCAATTAGTAACATGGTCCCGGGGGAGACCACGGCTAATGTGGAGAACAACTTTAACAAACCCCTTTATAGCTTTTGTGTAACAAATATACAATGCTAATCGACAACGTTTTCAACAACAGATGGCATGTACAATAATAAAACTATGGCAACTTAGAAAACACCAAAGGAAAAGAGATGGCGCATTGAAGTAAGTTGAATCAAGCAGCTGTACACAAACAAGATGAACTCTCAACAGAGACGTTCAGATCCACACGGACACTGCCCTTGAGTAGAGAGGTAATATTAAAAAAAGAGGCTAGAAAGAAATGTGTACAAATTGTTACGATTTCAGCT
>JAAAKL020005546.1:0-19145 GCA_010016065.2 Carybdea cf. marsupialis auct. non (Linnaeus, 1758)
AGCGTGATTTAGTATTCCCACTCAGAATCTGATAACGTAATAGATTTGCTGAGACGATTTGAAGTTTCTTATTTTTAATGTATACCCTATATATGACTAATAAGAATGATATCCTTAAAATAAGGATAAGCACACATTACATGCCCAGAATCTTGCCATCTCCACAGTCTTCTGAAGTTAGTTCATAGTTGAGAATTGTATCGCAACACATTGTACTTTGAGCATTGTCACGGTCGAATCCTGCATATGGTAACATATCATTTTCCTTCCTCTTTTCTCGAAAATAATGTACCATAGGTACACATAAATTCTCTGCTTTCTTTCTTCCTTATCACTAACGTTGCTCTCCCACGTTCAGCCAGCTTCAGAACAATGTCATACGTGTACGACTCGATGCACGCAACCAAGCCTTGTCTCTCGGAAGTTTTTGTCCGTTTTCAAATTTCATTGTTATCTGCACCCCAGAATAGTCTCCTTTTAGCATTTTTTCAGTAGTAAATTGATTCCTCAAACCAGTCTTTTTAAATGCTACTTTTCCAATCGTCTTGATTTTAAGCTCCTGCACCTTGTTGAGTTTATCTATGTTACATTCCAATAAAACCTTCAGCGTTCTAAGGGCCTCGTCGCGTTTCAAGCTAACATATGGCTAACCATAGGCTTCTTTCCACATCTGTTAGCACTATCACCTGCCAATGTCCCGAGGACCAGTTTCTACGGAAATGATAACATCCATTATTAACCAGAAAAATTTATAAATTCTGGAGTAACTCATGCCTAAAAGGGCTGCGATCGGCCTCCCAAGTTCCACTGAATTAAGTACTGAGAACTCAAACTTCTATAGATGAGAACGGCAGTTCATCTTTACCATACTCTGGTTCTATTGGACAGTCAGCTTTTGCTATTGTGCTGTTCTACATTGCTGAAAATTACGTTCAAGTCCTCCTACTTGGGGTATCAAAGTCAGATATTTATGGTGCCATAATTTTATAGGCGATCCCCAAGGCTTGGTTTTAAGCTAAGATGCTGTCATGTCATCCGCAACTACGCAAACAATTTATTTATGTTTGTTGTTTCAACGTAGCATTTTGACGCCGTTGACAAAGTAACTTTAGAAGTCCGTCAATTTTTGTCGAAAGAAACCGAATCCTATCAATTTTTTAACACTGTCATCCATCAATGATGTTCAGCATCCGCCAGAGTTTCTCAAATCTTGACATCCTCCTCCCATGCAGCCCGTAATTTTTTTTTATAAAAAAGAGCTTTTATGAAGCTGCTTAAGAATCTGAACCGACTACATCGATCCAATTGCACCAAGTTATTGAGGCAATTACTAGCAATCGCACCAACAATGCTGTCTTCTACATTCAAAGGGTTCCTATCACCTCCTGCCTACGATTCCCAGGGCGCCTCTGTTTTACGATGTTGATCAAGAAATCCACGGGACAATTTTTCACGGTTGTGATGCTTAATGTAAAGACTCCTATCCTTTCACATGGCCAGTTGTGCGTGAGGCACTCACAAGTGAGCATAGGTCAGAAACATGAAGATGCTGTGGTCGGGGTTCAGCCCAAGATACAGTGTCTTCTGGCCCTACCAACTGAGCTACCGTAGCGTACCAACTTACAGTCACTTCTATACTTTCCAAATTCTTCATTGTTGGCTATTACATCTGGTGGTAGGCTTCTCTGCTGTACATGGATTGAACCTGAAATTGTGACTAATTGCTTTTTATTTTCTTTGGTCTTTCATCTGGCTTATGTCACATGCACCGTTGACCACTTTCTCTCTTACTTGCGCATTTTATCCTTCCTAGCATCGTTATATATATGAGAAGTATTTCTTTGCATAGTTGACTAATATGCTTCAACCTGCTATCCTTTACTACATGATATCAAAACTGCTTTGAGTTAATGGTCTGCAGAATTTTTTTTCAATTTTTACACAACTGGACCTTTTAACGATGGGACATCGACTGGGACAGCATAGCTGCCATGCTCTACACATGGTAAACATGTTGAGGTGTTCAGCAAAGATTTGAAAAGGTAATTTTACGTAAACAGACATTTACTACTTGTAGGGAAACACATGCATTGGGCAGTGGAGCACGAATCTCATGCACTAATCTACAATTTATTCTTTGTATTCTGGTGCAGATGCCGGTGATAACATAGTCTTTGTCAAAATTTATAGAAAGAATTCTCATTCCTACGAATTTTGGTGCATCGGTCAAGCTTGTCAAGGATCTTTGTTCTTTGCTTCCCTGGCAATTATCTGCAATGAGCCTTCCAACGAGAGAGAGAGAGAGAGAGAGAGAGAGAGAGAGATGTTTACTTTAACCCTTTCTGGGAAGCTATATGTTGTGATACTTCAACACCTGAGCTAGAACATTTGTCATGTAATTCAGCTTTGGAGGATTGGGAACTTGTATGAAGGTATAAAAAGCAATTGGTTTTCCATGACACCAACATCTTACCATTTGTGGTTTGGAGACGCTTAAACAATATGCAAAGTGTTAAGGGTTGGGTAGAGGCTGAAAAGCTAAACTGCCATGACTGAACTAAAGGTATCTAATCTTATTAATTAATAGATTTGAAATGTGGTTCCCTATACCATGTTAAATTCAATTTCAGTACCTTTAATTTACTAAGGTCTCTAGATAAAAATCTATTTAAATCTATTTTTCAAGAGCGGAGCTGAATTCTTGTCCTTCATAGTGTGCCTATTGGTTCCTTGACTGGTGTGTTAAATTTGTCTACCAGTCAGATTTACTGATGGCAAGCAACTTGTCAACAGATAACCCAAAAGATTATCTGGACAGTATTTATGAATAAACAACATTGCTTCAAACAGGCTGGCTCAGCGAAATGTTTCATGGCAACTATCCCTTACCGTTACAGCTCACTACTCTCTTTAAAAAAAGAATAATTCCATTTCGTGTAAATTCTGCAGACGTATCGTAGAGCGCAACAGGTTACCGGGCAAAAGTACCAGCTGGATACAAGCAGATTTGTTTATTTTACAGCCAGTTTAAGTCATATCCGAACTTACTCGTTTATAAAACAAGTAATAAGACAAACTTATAGTAGTTAACTGCAGAGACTTTTATCATTCCTGGACGAACATTTTTTTAAGGAAGAAACGTTACTGTTTCCCATGATACCATGAAAGCAACCACTAATGTTGAATCCTCTTTCTCAAAATAGGGAAGGCTCTGATGAGGATCAAAAGAAAATAGCTTTCCAAGTTAATGACAGGCCAGGTCTGCCTAGAACAACCCTTGAACGATGTACCACGGATAACGTATTAAGTCATCATGATCACAACATGAAGAGTTTTTTATCTCCCTTTTTATTATTAATACGGCTGGCGATGTTATCTTGTACTTCTAATATCTTGAATGTGGTGTGTTAGCTACTCCTTGTGGTGCTATTATTTTTAATCTCACATTTTTCCTTTTTCGCCACTTAAACTGCCTATAGTGAGTAGGCTTCCTGCCTAAATATTATCAAATATATTTGAAATATAACTAAAATTGACAATAAACCTGTGTTAGGTATCAAGACGACTACCTCTGTGAGTTTATTCACATAAACGAACGCTTTAACACCATGTGCAAATGTAGATGCTACATGTACAGCAGTTTTTGTATCAACTGCCCCCCACCCATTTCATGTCTATCTACACAGCAGCTGATCACGGATCCCCAGGTAGCCCCCATCGATGTCGCATATCATGCACAGCACAGAATGATTTCATAACAAATGCATTCGCAATATCTGGATACAGAATGCGGCTATGAAAAATCAATCACATCCATATGTCAAAAATTGAAGGGTTTCCACAGAATCACTCCCTTTCACGCCCTAACAACTGCGAGAATCACTAAGCACTCACTAATACTCGAGCACTGTGCGGTGCGTAGAGCTAACTTGAAACACAAGTGCTCGCCAGTGTTGACAATCGGCAGCGAGCTGCTCCGCTTAAGATAGAGGCACTCCACAGGATAGCAGATTTTTGGCTACGACATCAAGTTCACCGAAGACATAGATCAAAGTCTTGAGATCAGTAGAAATAAAAAAATGTGATTTGGAAATCATAAAAGTAAATCAGGATTGTTTTATTGAGGGGATGCTCCCTAGTTTTTGAGCAAGTCTCAGGGCTTAGCTCTAAATTAGTTAGTCCACGTCGAAATTTCCGGACGAGGTTTGACTCGGAGGTTGGAAGTCCTGGGTATCACATAGCTCCAGTTCTAAAATAATTAGTTTTCAGATTGTCCCACTATAACATTTTTTATAAATAGCTTAAAAATATACCTGGGGATAGTAAAGTATGGGCTCTCACGGCCTGGGGCGTCATGTGAAGTGGAGAGGCACGTCTATTATTACAGAGTAGTCTATTTTGTATTCGGACTTTACTCCGGACGAGGAGTAAAATAGGTGGCAAGAAAGCCTGTCACAGTCGAATGGATCAAATATAACTATGCATCTTGTTTTAATCTGCACTGGGAAACACCTACCCTATCGTGCCACCTAATCCTGTGTGATTCAATGACTAAGATGGATAAATGGGTAACAAAGAGTTCTGTAACACGTACTAGGCACAATAATTGGCTTGATATTTATGGGTTCAATTTGAGCAACATCTAGAAACAACATCTGTCTGATAGAGTATAGTCGCAGAAAGAGTAAACTGTGTCCTTTACTAAGAGAAGAATGTCCATAAGGAGATAGGTAAAAAATATTATGATATTAATACATTTATTCGCAACAACATTGGTTGGTTAAGTCATATATTAAGGTGAAAAATTGTTATTCACAAATGTCTATAATGGAAAACTCGGCTTCACTTTTAGTGAGCAAAATGCATCATTTCAACATAGGATAATTGAAGAAATATCAAGCCTGATTCTTGAGATGGATGTAGACGTAAACCAACTGAGGAATAGGAGCCGACACAGCAAAAACAGAAACAGAAATATCTAATCACCATCAGGCATCTACGACTCCAGACTTTAAAATATGCAATCCCCTCTTAGCCCCGTTCCAAAAGATTGGTAAGGTTGAAAAAGAGTATTTAAGAGACTTCCGTGTCCGACCTCTATGTTGCTAGAGGGAACGGTCTAGAAAAATACCAGGAATGAATACCCGTTCATGTGATTTGTATATTTAACCGTAATTTCAGAAAAAGTGTAACTTTAATTTTGTCCACGATTGTGGCTCAGGTGTGGCACTCCACTCCATGAATGCGTATACCATGGATTCGATATCCGGTAGTGACATTTGTAGATCTCTAATATCTCTTTCGAAGTAAATATTGAGTTGTAAGCAGGACCCTAGCAGGCAGATATCAAATAATTCAGCTCACTTTACAACAATTTCGCCGAGCAGTTTTTATTTTTAAACTCTCGATAGGTTGTACATAATTACCAATGTATAGGTTTATATGACACCTAGAATGGATAGTTCTGCAAACTTTGAACATTTATATGAAAGAATTACTTAGAGTTAACTCAGTTTTATTGTGGTTATAAATTCCATGTGTAAAGTTGCGTAGTAGAACTTAGTAACTCCACAATATGTCAATGACCGTACCAGGAAATACGATAAATGTACGCACACTAGCTATGTTTGAGGGACAAATATAAAACAGTCGTTGAGAAAATACTTGCTTTAGTTTGAAATACAGCAAAACATTTGTATATGCAATTATAAAAAAACTTGGAATGTCCATAATTTCAGTGCCATGCATTGCAACATACGTTGTAGCTCCCAAGGTGAACAACCCCCTTTTTAGAGTTGCATTTGGCACAGTATAGAAATCTATAGTAGGGCACATGTGTACATGATTTAGAGCTCCGAATTCGTTGTTATAACTTTATGGTAGATCGCTTACGTTTTCATGACTAACTTGAAATCTATAGTTAAATGGGGTAGGGGGAGGACCGTTGGGAACAGCGCTTCTTTGCTTCTTTACGTCTTAAGTCAAATTTACTAATTTACTAATTTAACTTGGAAACATGATTGTTCCAGGTCAATAGAAGAGAAGAGAAGCCAAAAGACAGTTTGTGTATCTTTCAGAGTTCCCCACTTATATTGTTAATTTAGCTACACTTTAACATGTAACTTTAACTTGCTGTAAAGTTTGCTTAGCCTTAATCTTTTGGCACGATATTCAAGCTTCAAAACAAAACAAACTGCCAACTAAAACATCCTTCTACCAAAGGGTGAAATACTTTACACTTGAGGACATTTTGAGCAGCTGGTCCATTTACTCACTGTCATCGATAAAAAAACATGAGAACACGGGGACACCAACAATAATTTCGTAGTGTGATGTTCTGAAAGTCGTAAATTATGTCTTAAATATTTTATGTACATTAAACGGTGCCTTTGGCCCTTATAATAACTCTGGCCTACGTTCAATTTTACAAGAATAAAAGCTTCTGCTTGTGAAGATAATAGCTCTTCATCAGTTAAAGCTTGTAGAAGTAATCATTAAAAGATGTCGTGCAAAGCAGAAAATTTAGTAGGGAACTTTAGTGGTTTACATACATCAGCACATCAACTTATCGAGAAATTGTTGCAAAAAGGAAAGGGGTGAGGTGAAGAGGTCAAATGGCACCGAAACATAAAGTCACAGCCTTGATGAAATAAGGATATCATTCCTGTGTAATATTGTAATACTTTGTTGTGGCTTAGTTGATAATTTACTTTCCTTTCGTACCATTAGGTCAAGATTCAGATTACCAAAGTCCATTACATGTACGTACATACTTATGTACGTGTGTATGTATGTATGCATGTATATAAGAGACACTAAAAGATGAGATTTGGAAATCCGCTCCTCCGAATTGTATGTATGTATGTATGTATGTATGTATGTATGTATGTTGTATGTATATCTGTTTGTCTCTCTGCCTCTCTGTCTGTCTGTCTGTATGTGTGTATGTTGTATGTTTGTAGGTGTGTATGTATGTATGTATATGTGTAACTATAATCAGAGCGCTTGTCAGAATATACAAGAGTCCTCGACGCATAAGTGTAAAGCAATGTAGAGACACAATAAGATGAAACACGAAATTTGCTACTCTGAATATGTGAAAGTCGGAGTAAAAAATTTCCATTTTTCGTCTTGTAGTGTCTCTCTCTATGTATGTATGAATGTATGTATGTACATATACATATCTCCTATCAAATCAAATATACACAGTTATGAGTATATTATGATGAAAATACAATTGCAACCAAAATATAATTTTTAAGGATGAAATAGTCATAATGTCATATCATTTCATTTCTACAGTCATTGGACCGCTTAGGCACTTTGATGACTGAACTGCCTTCCACGAATTCTTTTGATTACTTGTTTCTCTGGCACACCCTACAATAGTATTTTCTGTCCAATCTTTCATGTTGGCTAGCAAAGATGTCCTTGGTTTTCCCTCTCACTTAACCATACATGATTTTCTGTGTAAGTGTACTTGGTCTTCTTGTAAATTGGCCAAACCATTGTAACGACCTTTAACCTGTTGGTCTGCAGTTGCTTAGTCTATTGGTAGCAAAACGTTAATAAGAAAACTTTTGATCAGTACAGAACCTAAGCAGTAAAATTGATTCAAGTGTGGCGAAAAAATTTAAATCCGTGTATATCCATGCCCTGTTACTTCGCAACTTTGATTTTGATTAGCAGTTTGAGGCTTCTTGGCAATCTCCACGCATTTAGTTTTGGTTAATATGTGGTGAATTCTGACTTAACGTAAGGAAATGTCTTTCCACAGGGAGCCAGAATAAGGCTAGATGATAAGAGGAAAATCGAAACTAAAGTATGTAATTACCGACTAAACCAAAAAGAATGAACATATCATTGCCTGTATCGAAACTATATGATCTTGCTAGTTAGAAAGAGACCTGGAAGTAACAAGGATCTTTGCTGCTCAAATATGCTGTGCTGCCAAGTTCATGGTTCAAAAGATAGTGTAGAATAAGAAATAGTCTTCAAAACATAATAGCGGGAAATGATTTTTCTTCGTTCCGAATGCATACAACAATGTTGTAACCAGCTCCCTTCATTCAGCGTTAAAATGAGTCGACATGAAGCCATTGGCGTCATTACTAACCAGGTAGCTGTTACAAACATCACTGTTATCATGTGCTGTAAAACGAACACTTTACTCAGCTGTCTCTGCTAGCAGGTAACATAGTTCAATGTCAAAGAGCGGTTTTATTGCAAACCGACTCAAAGGCTAGGAAGATCAATGACTCACCAAGGCTAAATAAGAGTAAAGCCAAATCGCGCTTTTAAGGTACCTGCATTGTTTAAAGTTAAAAAACTATTGGAAAGCTGTACCCAATCATGATGTGCACATTCAGGATCTGATTATAAGTTGTCGCTATTGCAAAATCCATCAGCAAATTTGCGATCGTCTTTAAAGGAAAGATAATAGAAAATGCAAATACTGGAGACGAACATAGAGGATAAAAGCTACCAATTATAGCTCAGTGCTAAGGCAATTTATGGAAAATTAACTATGCAAACTAGCGATGTAAGAATAATATTCCTGTCTCTGTTGGATGCCACGTGGTTGGCAGCATTACGTATGGCTACGCACCAGTGAATGATTTATTCACGATTTATAACAGAGAGGGTTAGCGGTCATGAGACCTTACATTGTGCAAACACTGATCTACGTAGAATACAAAAGATTGGGGAGGTTGGAAGAGTATTATTAGCGTCTGTTTATAAAATGCCTGGTCCCCTATGCGTAAAACTCTATAATATTCCAAAACAATTTGCTCAAAGAAACAAATGTTTTTCCCCATAACGTTTGTCTTTTACAACAACAATTAGAGTAAATTGAAATAATTTTTACTATTAAAAATATAACAGTATAATAAAATTTATTAATTTTACTCTCTTCACTAGTGGGCATACAATAGTAAAGGTGCGTAAGACACCTCACAAAATGCCAATAGTTAATAGAAACGTTTAATCTATATCTCCTATATTCGGTATGGAAATATCATAACGAAACGTCATAGCGAAACATCATGAAGAAAACATTATAGCGAGACATCACGAAGAAAACGTTACGAAGAAAACATCACCAAGAAAACAACAAAGCATAAGATCATAAAGAAAGCATAACGAAACATCATAACGAAACATTATAACAAAACATGATAGCGAAACATTATGAAAAAAACATCATGAAAAAAGCAACAAAGCAAAAGATCATAAAGAAAGCATAACGAAACATCATAACGAAACATCATAACGAAACATCATAGCGAAACGTCATGAAGAAAAGATCATAGCGAAACGTCATGAAGATAACATCATGAAAGAAACAACAAAGCAAAGGATCATAAAGAAAGCATAACGAAACATTGTAACGAAACATCATAGCGAAACATCTTGCAGAAAACATCATAGCTAAGCATCATGAAGAAATCATTTAAAATCTGTATAAAGTCCTGCAGTGTCTTTATTTCATTTGCCTTCTTTCTCTCATATATAATACTAAGTTTACGCTAGATTCGGATAGAAATGATTTGAAGTGTTTGTCTTTTTACAAAGATTATGAAGACATTCTTTGGCGACGTCTGAGTATTTATATGGTTAAGATTGGTCAAAAATTGCCATAGCGAGTCATTTCCATTGCTTACTGATATGAGTTTCTCTACATGAAAACTGAGGTAACCCAGGAGTCTGTTTTAAAGGCAAAATAATACTTTTGATCGTTAGGGTTGCGGATCTGTTACTCGAGTATCGATAACTGTTATCAAGATCATGCGCAGCGTGAGTGTCTGATTGTGATGAAAAATTGTCAAAAAGTTCTTTAATCCCAAGAAAAAACCCACTTTTCTGCAAATGTTAAACTTATTTTGTAAATCCTAAAATTTGGATTGCTGATCAAAGGTAGAGAACTTGCAAGTCCCTCCTCAATACCAAGATCTTGATGTTCGTAAAATAAAAGTTGCTTGTACAAGAAACCGTTTTGCACGAAGCATGAATCATTTGCGCCAAATAACTGGTGTAACTAATTTAATAAGTCGAAATTACTAAAGAAAGACCCTGGGACGTTATCAAGTTTCCCCGTAATTCCCCATTTTCCCAATAATCGACTTAACATACTACAATCGAAACCATCACTTTACAAGGATTTTTACACTATCTGTATACAGACAATAGACAATTTTATCTAACAATTTATCCACAAAGGATCAACCAAGGATCAATTTTGATTCCCCAGTTAATCAGTCTAAAATGTCACATTCTTTACCCTTACAGTAAAAGAAATACTACGTAGCATAGGCGCAGATTGCTGTTAATATGGGTGGGTGGGGCAAAAGGATTAAACGTTGAAAATTTGACATTTCTGGGCCCATAAATGGGGGATAAAGCAGCTATTGTTCGCCCGTCCTGAAAAGTGAGGGGGCGAGTCCCCTCTAAACATTGTAAAGATGATAGCCCTTGGTTGACTGTAAACAAACACCTTAAAGGGGGTCTTCATTTGAAAACTTTGGATGATTTCGTGTTGAGCTTGTGTTAGAGAAGACAAGAGAATGTTGTGTATCGACTTGGTGTTACTTACTAAACTCGAAGGCATCAAAACTCTAATAAACAGATAAGTGTAAAGCACCTTTTTACAAATAATATGATTTGCAGGATCAGGAATGCGACAACCTCCCCAACCCGCAATTTCGCCTAAGGAGGGAAAATTTAGGGTACGTAACGTCAGTTTAAAGGGCCATTAATAATGTGGACATTTGCTTACCATGAAATGAGAAAAATTTATCAAAGCAATAATTTGTATTTTCTGTGACCCTAATAACATTATTGCTTTGATAAAAATGTATTTACTATTTTATTTATTAATAAATTTGAAGTTGCTTATCTGTGTGAACCTCAGATTTGCAGTAGAAAAGTAACGCTGCATGAAAGGAGCTACAGTTTTAGTAATATTAAAAATGTTTTGATGAATACATAGTTAGCTTTCATTGTTTTCTCGCACAGTTAGGGATGAAGAAATTGATTAAAGGAAAGGAAGTTCCTTTAAAAGATAACAAAAAGTCCAGTAGCAATATGAAAGAAATAGAGAGAAAAAAGTCATTAGTTACGGTAATCAGGTCCAAATCATTGAAAATTTTATAAATTAAATCAGTAAATGCATTAAATTCCATTGGTGAATATTAAGAGTTAGGTGTAGCGTGTGAATTACAGATTGAAGATGTCTCTATAGATGTTCACAATGGATAGCCTGCTAGACAGAGGAAAAGATGGACAAGTAGATAATTGAATAGACTGATATGTTTTCAAAACTTATGTCATGTTTGGGCTGTGAATAGGTCAATCATCAAGTTGGGAGATTAGCTACTGTTGTTGACTTCTTTTAATGACACAAGGAAGGGCAAAGGAGAAGCGTGGCTGTAAGTAGGGTGTGGCTTTAAGGGGAGTTTCATAAATTAACTGAATATATCACAGTAAAATTAGCAAATCAACAAGGAATCGAACTGCAATAGCTACTGTTGTCCTACTTTTTTTCTCTATATCTTTAATACCGTTAGTTCATTATATCTTTGTGACATAAATTGGCATCTTTACTTACATCATTCGCTATGTTTACATTATCAATCTGGAAATTTTGAGGAAATGCATATCAGTTATTTTCGAGTTTTGTTTGCTAGTTCTATTTTACATTCAAGCTTTTAAAACATTTTTTGTACAGAAATTCATGAAAGTCATTCCCTCGATTTGGCTGTAGAACGGAGTGAAGGTGTTTGAAAAGATATAGGGTCGTAAGTAAGGGGTGCCCCGAAAATCAAATTGCATTTAAGAACGATTTGTTTATAATTATGAAACTTAAACCAGTGCCTAATTGGCTAAACGGTAGTAATATGATAATAACAGGTGTATGACCTTAAATAGATGACTTCAAACGAAGTGGATTCCTATGTATCTGTTACCTTCTTATCCACTTATACAAGAGATTTCATACCGTGACGCCCTCTTGTTAAAAGGTTAATGCATCATTATTCCGTCCTTCATACTCCAAGACATGAGTATCAAAGTCATCTTATGATCGGAATGAAGTGCAGTAAGAGTAGATTGCACATGTTCACTTCGAGGCACATCCTTGGGTCCACTATCATAATCTCATTTGACTACATGCATGATTTAGTTTTATTTAAACCGTTTTTTAGTCCATTCCAGGTCACTACAGTTAGGGTCCAGAGCATGAGTCACATCTGCGCTATACAACGTTATTAAGCACCTAGTAATAAAAATCATCAATGATTAAAACCCTCTTTTGTATGAGTCATTAAGGCTTTAAACGCTAATACTGCAAAGAGACTCTTTGGTAAGAAGATTAACGATAAATGTAAATTCTATTAAGAAAAACAGCTGGGTCTGAATTGAAACTAATGGATCGTTTCGTGTGTTTAGTTATTCAAAAGAGAATCTCAATGACAAATGAAGGACGCGTGAAGCAACCATTAAAAGGTGTCTGAACAAGGTGGAAGTACTTTTATTACAACTCGATAAATCTAACGCGAGGGAATTTGTAATACAAAAAACTAATTAAGCCTTACAAGTTGACATTAATATCCCAATTTAATGCTTGTACAATGAACAATGTTGGGATGCTACTAACACCTTTTAAGGTGCGGTCCTAATGTAGATATATGAACATGTACATGAAAGTGTTCTAAAAATTAAAAATACCCCAGAAGACTCGCAAGATTTCACTATCTACTATTTTTTAAAGGTTATTATATTTTTTCTATTTACGTGGCATACATTTGAACGTGGTACAAGAAAGGTATTTGAACTACCAACCGTGTATTTATAGCCGGTATGTTAATTATTGGAATGCTACGACATTATCTATTTGCTCTCATTTCATTCTAAAGTGCAATATGTTAAAAAGTAATCCATTTCTACCCTACAGTAGTTCCACTATTCCTGATTGACTTGACTTGAATTAAAAGTATTGTCGTATAGGGATCTCTGGACACTTCTAGTCTATATTTTTTTCTGTTTATTTCAACCAAAAGTACTTTCTTCTAATACCCGAAGTGAGACGCCTGATTAACTTGATGTTATGATAGTTATAATTTAAAGTTTGATTTGTAGCACAAAACGTGGAAATAATGCAAGGAGCTGCTCTATTTTGTGTTACGTTTTCGTCCGACACTGGTCACACCAAAATGTCTGGAGTACGGATAAAACACGTTCGCTAACATTTCATAGCAAAGAAGAGGATAGAAACACGTTGTTGAAAACAACATCTATAGGATTCATACGTTTTGGGGCACTCTTAATGATTTACGTATCTCCTCTCCGCTGCTATACAATTTCAAGCAGATGATAGGATGAATTGTTAAATTCACAAAATCATTAACAGTTGAAGTTTCAATTTTAAATAAATCATAATGACTTTGGTTATATGACAATGTTGTAATGGACCCTGTGTTTCTTTCTCAACAGGATGAACATTTTACTTTTTCACTTTATGTCTCTTATAGCATAGTTTTAGTTCCCATTGCCATCAGTTTTCATCAAATAAACCCTACAGTCACCTTTTGGTGTTCAAGTCGCTTTAAATCTACCTCAACAATTAACTGATCTAAATACCGGATCCACTATGAAGCATTTGTATGTGGAAAGGTAGAAAAAATTTTTTGCTTCATGAAGAGTCTCTTTTAAAAGTTTTCTCATTGTGGTTTAAGGAAACTCTCAACATTAAGTGTATAAATATCAATTGCAATACACCCCCAAGCAGCCCCTCGTTTATCTCCTATTGTGTCTGCCTCAGGTCAAATCACATCCCTACACTTTGGTGTCATTACTAGTATATCTGAAATTGAATAATACTTAAATTAACAAAGGGATATACTTTTTGCTATCATTATAAGGAAGTAAAAGTGCATTTCATCTTTTTAGAATGGCTCTTATGGAATATCTTCAGAGTAAATAAGATTTTCCGTTTGCCTTTCGCTTCTTTGATTATAGCTTCTGTAGATAAACAGAGATCAAACGCAAATGTATTCATCGTTACTCTAGACTCGTAGGAATCTGCAATAAAAGTAATTCTGCATGATGAAGTGATTGTGTCTGAAAAGTTTCAGGCTGTTGATGATATAAAAAGATCATGCTTTTAGGATCTGAAACGTACTACAGATAAGCAATCATAAAGTCCATGGGTGGTAAGGAAATATCCATCATTATAGACAATATTATATTGCGTTTTAAAAAATCTCTGATAACAGCTTGAAACTTTCTCATCAATGTATGTCATCGCTTCTTTATTTTCTCAAATTAAGTTTGAATTCAATTAGTTTTTAACTGTCAACAGATGATTTGTTCATGTTTCTTATAAAAAATGTAACTTTTTTGTTCGTACCCAAAGCTGTGTAGCTAAAAATCACTCAGTTGGTGTTTTCTTCCACCACGATATCCATAATCTGATTTCTTTCTTTGATTACCATATATTTATTCATATATCTACATTTGTTTTTTTACATGTTGATTTAACTACCTTATTGTAAGTAAAGTAATTGATCGTATCTGCAAGCTGCTTCAATCATCGACAAATTAGATTACTTTTCTTTGAAACTAATGATGATCTAATACGTCTAAATGCCTAATGACAATGTAGACTCAAGACAATCAAAATAATGTAGAACAGCCTTTTTGAGCTCTATGACTTGACTATACTAAGAATTGCCATCAGGAGATATTAAAAACTTTGACAGAAAACATGTTATGCGCTGCAATAGACGAGTCTGAACTCATCATTGTCCTTTCTTTCTTGTTATTGGTGTATCACTGTTTGTATTAGATGTTAACACGCGTGCTCTACAAGAAGAGTCAGTTGAGGATGCAAGAGTTGAAGTCAAGGTCGTCAATCGTTTCTTGGTATCAAACCCAAATCTCTGTTTTCTCTGCGTGGGTTTTATCTGCCAATAGTTTTTAATTTTTGAAAATCCTTTTTCTCGTACGTTTTGCGGCATCTTACTCTGAAATGAAAATGACGTCATCTTGTGAATGACGGTGAATTTCAGTCGTTATTACACTTGCTCTTAATACGCAAAGGAAGTGGTTGAAAAGGATATGGATCATAAATATGAGAAGGAATGTTAAAAAACGTTTGTTTTTTGCTATAGTAGAGTCTCTTCTGCTACACGGAAGTGAAACTTGGACAATCAACAGCGTCATGGAAAAGAGGCTAAACGGATGTTATACAAGGATGTTGCGAATGGCTCTTAATATATCATGGAAGGATAAATGGAGGAATGAAAGACTGTATGGGAATCTCTCACCAGTGTCTTATAAGATAAGGTATAGGGGAAGGAAAATAGCAGGTCATTGTGTGAGACACTCTGAAGAAGAGGCATCAAAACTTGTATTATAGAAGCCAGCAATCGGTAGCATGAAACCAGGAATGGGAGCATTAAGTTACATTGACACACTAATGAACGACACTGGCCTGATGAGTGTTGAAGAGCTTAGAATGGCTATGATGGACAGAGAGAGTTGGAGAAGACGTGCGGAATCAAAGCGAGTGAGAACTCGGCCGAAGTAAGTAGTTAATACGCAACTAATGGACATTGATATTCAGCCCCAAGCAAACAAGTAAAACCCCCATTCTGTGCCACCAAACGTGACTTTCGAAAGCCCACAATATCTGTCCAATGCTTCTCCAAAGTGATTGAAGTGAGAAAAGAGGAAATAGAATAATATATGAAACGTTTACCTCTTTGAAAATCACTGGAATTTCTCTCTCCGGGGTTGTTGTTCTTAAAGTCTAGGTGGTAGGGCTAACCTGTTGAAATTGCATTGTTTTACACTCTTGCTCTACCTTCATTGCAACAGATTGCTGTGACTAGTGTCTGGCAAAAAAGTGTAGCATAGTAATTCCTCTCGACGCAATTCAAGTTCGGTACCACTAATTAACTTTATACAAAAAATAACAGTAAAGAGGACAAGAAATATAAATGATATTACCATAGTAAGCGAGAAGGAGACGACCGATTGAATAAGGCAAAAATACCATCGTGAAGAGGATAAAAAGAATAGTAACAGGAAAAAATACTAGAAAAACAATAAAATAAAGACAAAAATACATTTTGGAAATGAAATATATGGTGAAAGGTGAGGAGGGAAAGAATGAAGTAAACACTAAGGGTACAGTGAGAAAAGCAAAGACTCACGATAAATAGTGAAGAAATGGGGAGGAAGGAAAAATGGGGGAAAGTGGTTTAAAAAGGAGGACTAGATAGGGAAGAAACGTCAATGGAAGTAGACGGGAAAACAAAAATGGAAAGTAGTAGATGTAACAATAAGGATGACAATAATAGAATGTAAGAACGGAGGCCAGAGAGAAAAGTAGAAAGGAAGAAATTAAAAGAAAGAAGGAAAGTAGAAGAAGAGAATAAAAAAGTTCTGTATGATGTTAAGAATGTCTTTCAGACTTTATTCATGTAAAAAACAATGACAATGGCTGAAACTCTATAGGTTCCAAAGACGGTGACACATCTTTCCTGATTACTACGGATGAATCATTAATATACTTGTTATTTGTTTGTATGCAAGCATACTTTTTAGCTGAGACTGTTTTGGAAAACATATCCTAAAGTTTAAAAAATCCTTTGATATCAGAAATTACTGACTTTCTCTCCGTTTGTAAAGGAAGTGAGCGTCGGCCTTGGTTAATTAGAGATCCTAACTGTGTGGTCAATATTTGTAGATAGAATGCTTCTTTGTAGAAGTTAGAAACAAACATGCTGACAATCATCAATAGAGTTATTCAAACTGGTTGCTTTAGATGGTTTTCTGCGTCTCAAATATCATTACAAAAAGGATAACACTTTTGCCTCATGGATTAGAGCTTCAAGAAAGTAAAAGCCGCAGTACACAACGAAAGAGGAAGACAAAAGACGTTGTCCTGAATAACGTAAACAACTAGAGGAATGAAATGGTTTGGTTTACTGAAAACAGCCGCCCATATCCACAAATCAGGATTGCGCATGATCTGTTCGAGTGTAAAAGAGACAGCGATTTACCTGCTAGTAATCGGTTAATAAATTTTGTAAAATCAGGCTAGCAAAGCGGACAGCATCAAAACTGTACATCAGTCGTAAATTTTTGTCCTTCATTTCTCGTCTATTGCTGCTTTATATTAATTTACGTGTTGCTTGATCAGTAACGCTATTTTAATAAAACATCATGATTACACGAAATAGCAAAACTGTTTAATAATTTTAAAAGTTTTTTAGTCTGACACTCCTTAGAGTATAAAATCCGCAGAGTGGAACTCAAAATGGAAGGAATGAAACTTATATCCAGCTGTGTTCCAAATTAGCAACTCAAAACTTTGAGTGCCGGACTGGTATTGTTTTGACCAATCAGTGACAGTAGGACTAAGCCGTTAACCATAAAAGTCCACTGAGAATTCTTTCTGTTTACAAAGCACTGGTTTTCTTGCTTTTATGTAGACTGATACCAGAACAGCAAAGTGGAAGACAGACATAACTTTACCTATGATACGAAAGCGGTCATCCATGTACATTTTTGCACAGTCTGGGTATTCGAGCAAGTGCTGCCCTGTGCAGAGTCACATTGTTAAGTACTATTTTTGCTTTTGAAAACCAAGGCAGGCTCTTCCTTGTACGTGGCGATGCTTGGTGAACAAAAGAAGGGACATGCTACGTAATTCTGTCAACTAACCTCAAAGTCGTCTACACCTGTTTTGACCTGGTTTTTGAATCGAAGCGAAACGTAACCAAGCCATGATAAATTTATAGACACGTGGTAGGTCCAAAAGGGGTTTCATTGGAAAACTGCGCTAATTTTGCTATGAAATTCGACGACATCCTCAAAATAGTCATTAGAATAAAAGACTAAAAACTTTAATTTTATAAATGGAGTTTTTGCCTTAATTTGTCTTTTGAACAGATCATGAGCGAACAGAGAACAAAGGTTGTGAGCCAAGGTTTTCCTCGAAAGAAAGAAGTCCAAATGATGTATTGACCAGAAAAGTTAGGTTTTCACAGACATTGGTTATGAATTTAGTACCTTAATTCTCTACCAAAACATGAAGGAACGGTAAGGAGTTTTGAAATGAAAATAAAGTGACCAGAGCAGGATGCTTAGATAAAACACAGCGAAAAAAATTGTTTAAGGGCTTCCACAATCTTTGGATTAGCTTATCACAAATCAAAAAATGCTGGGTTCAGAACTAAACATAAGAATAGGAAACAAAAGAGACTCTATTAGAGAGATGGGAGAATTGATCTTTGTAAATATTGAATGACGGGGAAAGTTTAGACAAAAGAAGACTTTGCTTGACTTAATCAGAAGCGGAAGCAAGGGAAGAAAAATCGGAAGCTGAAGCAAGGGAAAGAAAATGAGAAGCTGAAGCAAGGGAAGAAAAATCAGAAGCTGAAGCAAGAAAAGATAAATTAAAAGATGAAGCAAGGGAAGGAAAATCAGAGGCTGAAGGAAGGGAAGGGAAATCAGAAGCTGAAGCAAGGGAAGAAAAATCAGAGGCAGAGAAAGGGTGGGAACAGCCCCTGGAATGTAGGCGAATACTGAATTATGGAGGATTAAAAAGCGTTTTTCCCAGTTACAAGTAAAAATCCAAACTGGTCCGGCAAGCGTCAATGAAATTGGCGTATCGTCTGTTATAAATGTGTTGTTGTTTTTGCAAAAGCGACACTTAACATAATAAACTACGCCTTGATGCAGTAGAGCGGACAAATTACAGTCTTTTTGGTTAAAATTAAAGAATATTGTTGTTCTTAACAATGAGCTGTAAAAAGCTTCACATAGTAAGCTCACAATCAGGCATAATGAATGACCATTCTTAGGTTTGTGCAGTTAAACGTACATCCACCTTACGTCCTATCCTTTCTTCCATTAGCACCCACTCGTTTAGTATAGTACCTTGTATCTATTCGCACTCCTTCTATAGTCATTGAATTTGCTGTACATAATGCTTTTTCGTGGTATATTCTCAATTACGTTGTCAGAATCTTAATTAGTAGCTTGACAAGAAATCTCTCTTCACTAATGTAACCTTAGGGAAACATTTTATTGAAGTACGAATCAGGTTTTTCTACTCATCAAATTTTTCAAGG
>JAAAKL020005547.1:0-19144 GCA_010016065.2 Carybdea cf. marsupialis auct. non (Linnaeus, 1758)
CACAGTTGGGCAAATAATTTCGTTGATTCCCTTTCGGTTATTTTCTGACGAATGTACTCTGAGGAGTGTCAGACGAAGAAAGCTTTTTAGTACAAAATGAATTCGCTATTTCGTGCAGTTTTACTATATAAAACTACTATTTTGCAGTGAACAAACAAAACAACAAAACTTTCAACAAACAATTCCTGGTAATGAATGTGGTAGGTCAAAACAAGAACAAGGGGTAGGAACTGGTAGTTTGAAGTGTAGCAATTAGACTTCATTACAAAGACCCTTTTTGATATTTTGGTCTGCAAAAATGAAGAAAAATACCCTCAAACTTTAAATAACTTAATAAAATTGTAAAATCTCGTGCGTTTGCTAGTTTCGTACGAAATTTTCGAGGTTTATCCTAAGTTTTAAACTCATTATTGCATTTTTTCAATAATAGCTCGAAACAAGTAAAGATTACTGAAACTGTAAATTTTGCACTGGTTAGATCATAATTAAACGTTATACCAATTTAAAATCCATTCAGGGCAGTCTTCATCCCTAATTTAATTTAAAGCATAGTCATGTCTTTGCAATAATAAAATAAATAACTGTTGTGAAATCTTATAAGATTATTTTGGATTACTTTTCTAAAATAATTCCCCAGATCTTTAATGTAACATTTCAGAACCTTTAGAATCTTTAGAAAATGAGAGGATTATCACTAACCCGTTTTTTAGCACTCGTTTAATTAGAAAGCACGTATATATACTATGATCAACAAATCACAAACTTAAAGTAAGTTAAATGGAAGGTACGCCTTTCCTAATACCGTAAAGAAAGGTGTGAGCCCATTTTTAATTTTAATGTTGACCGAAAACGGTTTACTCATATAGGTGGAGACTGCAAAAATGTGTTCCTGTCCTTCCATTCCCTGTAAACTCTTTACTCCAGACAGTTAATGTGACCAGTGTCTGGCGAAAACATTTAGCAAATAAATCCGTTATATCATCGCATTTGCAAATTTTATGTTGTTGATCAGGTGCATGAGTTTAATGTTCAGCATGATCCAGTAGCATGAGATGGTAAAGGCACTGATTTTGACTGCTTCAGTTTGGGTGAGGAGTTAACCTTTGCACGTAAAAAGGAAAACCAACAGACAATCTCTATTAGCACGCTCTTACGTAGCATATCAATATCCAACAGAAGCAAACCGAGCGCTTTATGTCACATGGCCGTTCACAAATGGAGACTCTTGAATTTTTTATTGTAAGGTTTTTACCTGACGTGATGTTACATGTTAAATGGTCGGTCTTTAGTATGTTGATTAAAGGCCTAGTACCTTTAAAAGTAGCTGCAGCAGTAGTGACTCTCTCAGATTGATCTCATTTGCAAACTCAAGGTCTTGGAGTATAATAGCCAGGTATCTCCAAAGGTGGCGAGGGTTAGTAACTTGTTATACTCAAAACTTAAACAGTGGATTCCTTAGAGACTTAACTACTTATCTTTAAAGTAATTCTAGAAAAGTCATTTAATACTGTTATGGTCTTGATATTTTCAGCAGGTATTCTATAGTCTACAATAATTTTAAACAAGTATTCCCCAGGCTTTTCAAAATCTAATAAAGCTGCGAGTACATGAAGCTGGTTTGAAAACCTTCCCTACACTAATACGTGAAACTGCTGGGCACAACTACACACAAGAAGTAATTTAGGTTTGTTTCGAAAAAGAATTGGTTTCGGCATTGTTCACGGTTTACGAGTTATCCTTATGTGGTTGGTGTTGTTAACCTGGTCAGAGTACCATCAGTGAAGACAGTCAGTGATTCTTGAAACATACGAATCTATTTACACTTATTAGTAATCACATAACATTCCTTTACATTTCAAACTCACAAGAGTTTGTCCGTTCGCATTCAATCCTTCGTCTAATTAATCGTCTCTGACCAACCCCTACGTATTCTAGCGTAGGGAGCCTGGACCGAATTTCACGTGACTCCACATATTACCATATATAGAATACTAAAACAACGAGTTTACAATAGTTGTTTTCAACTGCCCAGTCTTCATTTTCTGTAGAAGGACAATATGATTTTGGTTTTCTATCTCGATGTTATTGGATTTAAGTATATTTTCTGACAAGAAAGGTAATATAAAGTGAAGGTTACATCAATAAGACTGGTTACACGGTTACGAGCCAACTGACAGCTCCAAAATGATGTAAGTGTCTTTGAAATAAAGCCCACTATGAAATGGTGGAGTAAGACGTTAATTGCAATCTACTGCTCTTCCTCTAGCCAACTGTTCGGTAATCAACTTATGCTTATAGCCTCACGCCAGCAACCATCCTTGTGTCTCTGAAGTCCCAGGTCAAATACATCGAGATTCAAGCAAATACGACCAACGTTTAAGCCTTTTCTATTCGTAATGTCTCACTTGGTATGATCAGAGGGAGAGACCTAAAGTGTGATTATTGAGGTGTGTCTGCCAGTTTAACAAATAGATTCAAAGTAAGTGTTCCTTGATTACATATTAATTTTTATAAATGCATATATGAATATATGTATATATGAATTAAAATGATTTTAGAGAGTAGAAAATTATTATCACTAATGGGATTGGATATCATGAGCCACGCATTTGCAATATGTGCTCGACCAACGGTATATAACATATTCGATTGCTTTCGTTGCCACATAAACTCCTAACATTCCACCAATGAACATGGACATCCAGCTCTACAAAATCTGCCAGCCTCTCTGCACCCATGTCTCTTGAGAACAGAAGGACTGCCATACGTCTAATCATTGTGCCCAATTCACAGTAGAAGTTAAGAAGTGTTTTGATAAGAGAGGATTTGAATGAAAACTTTTAAAGAGATACTAGAGAAATAGAAAGCCAATGATATCCGAATATGCTTTTTGCGCAAAGATTCCAAAGAGGAGAAAAGGATTTTGGAAGCCTGTGTTACAGCCAATAAACCTTTCCATTGTGCAAGTGAAGGAGAGGGAACTAGCCAATCACATTGCAGTATTTTGTCAACAACCGCACGTGCAGAGATTTCAGAAATAGAGACCTGGTAAACACTCGATACTTCACAGGGAGAGAATAAGGATTTGGCCGCAGAGTTGTGTCAGTTACTCTAAAATATGGTTAAACGTTGCTATTGAGGGACTAGAGAGTGACGAAATTTGGTCCTTTGCTGTCGGCATCACGTGGTTACCGTAGCTTGTGCCTCAGGTTCAGTTTTCTGACTTTGAGGAACTCATTGCATTTAGGAAGCAATAATCCAAATCTTGATGAGCATCAAGTCTATTTTTTGCACCTGAGAAAACATACATATTCTGTGTTGTGAAAAGACCCAAATCAATTAACTGCCAACAGATTAAACAAGTTCTGCAATAAAGACTAGTTCATACAAATTATAGTGCTGTAAGCTGAAGCACTCTATTCTTTTAACCCTGAAGAGGATATTGCTATGTGTAAGTTAATCAAATCATTTCAATGAAGTTTGGACAATCTCTTCACTCGTACGATCAGATAATAATAACGCGAGATTTGCAAGGATACATTGCCAGGTGAAGTTGCACGTGCACAACTGGCAATTATATGAAATAGAATCTTTGAAAGTATCACCTACTTACAAAGATACTGATTGTATGGCTGATCGACTGAAAACCAAAGTTCTTATTCTAAGACAGGAGGAGTTTTAATGCCATACTAGGCGTTCATTGGTAAAGACAAATTATTTCCAACAGTGAATCAGAGACAAAAGGAGAAAATCGCTTACGGTTCAAGATTGAAAATGTGAAATTGATATAAAGTATTCTAGGGTAATTTCGCGTGAGAACAATGCCCCTAGAAACAGTTTACACTGTTCGAAGAAAAACAGACGGAATAGGAGATACAGTTTAATCTATAGATACACGCTATTTAAAAACTTTTCGTTGACAAATAACAACAAATGGATACCATAGTTTGTCACTCAAGTTAAGCTAAAAATAAGGTCATCATAATCATGGATCTCTGAAATTATCCTTGAAATGTATTTGGGGTCAAATACAGCAAAGAGGGGAAAAACACTGATTTCAAACCGGGCAGACAAAGCTCGTTAACCCAGCCAAAAATTATTTGTGGAAATAAATCAACTTTGAGTAGCCTTGCCATCCGACCTTCTAACCGATGTTTACTGTTATCTTCATTTTAATGTGCACATTTTTTCTTTCGTCTTTTAATCCATATGTTTTACATCTGTTTCCTTATGTAGTTTCTTATTTTGACATGAGCACTTCTTCCTTGCAAAGGTCATTGCTTGGAGAAAGTGGGCAATCTTTACTTCCTACAACATAAAGACATTTTATCTCTTATCGCAAAATATGGACGTTAATGGGTCTTGTTATGTCATATTGATCCAATATCTTAACTTTCCTGGATATGAAAAATGTCAACAAGAACTCAATGTGGAGCTTGATATTTGCCTTTTCATTTCCGGAGATTAGTTAAAGAAAAGATGAGATATTAGAATTTTGTGAAAGTACTAGCATTTAACGAACAGTGGATTCGAACAAGAGGAAAGTGTGGGTTGACATGGTGGCCAAAGATGGGGGGTTTATTGGCTTTAAAATCATACATATTTCAATATGAAAGAATCTGAAAAGAAAGAAACCATACAAAGTGCAATGTGCGAAAGATTATATTTTCTAAGCTGATACTTTGTTTTGAATTGCATTCTATGACATTCGCATCTTTTTATTTTACAGTTGAAATGTTATAAAAAATTCAACACAAGTACTCTTCCTCCTTCATAACACATTGTCAGTAATTGTCTTTATATCTCTTTTTATGCCCTAGTCAAGGGACGCAGCGACGAGGGGGGTATGGGATGATTTTCACCAGTTTGAGACAGAAAGATATAAATATATAATCTGTTGCTAAGTGGATGCTTATTAGTTTGATTTTGACCCCCTCTCATTTTAAGCATGCTGTGGGTAGAAGAGATAGTTCACAGACTGAAAGATTAGCTAAACATAACAACCCAAGACTTAGGCCATAACTGCAACAATTTAGATATTTTACTTGCCTTCGTCCGATAGCCTACAACCGTGGACTATGAAATATGAAAGCTTCCCCAACCCCCGCTCCAAAATATGTTTCAGTTTGAAAACGAGCATTTTGGGCACTTGCATGTCAGACCTCCCTGTTGCTAAGCGGAGAGGTCTAAAAAACAAATGATATCAGGCCTGGACACCCCTTTCATGTGGCAAGTATCTTGCGTGATTTTTCTCCATTTTCACCGAAATTTAGTAAAAGTTTAACTTCTATTTGTCCATGATTGTAGGTGCTATGTGTATATTAACCCCAAAGACATTAGTGGATAAGTCGATTTGCATCATATTTAGATTTTGTATAGGTCGCATTGATATTACTTGAGTTTATTCGCCATTTTAAATAGGTGGTAGCCACGTGAAATTCGTTTAGCTAACGTGAAATATAGCCACTTCGAAGAAGAAGAGACGAAGCAAAAAAGATGTTAAGTTGATAGCAAGTTAAAGAAAATAAGAAATCTTTATCAAGAAGTAAATTTCAACACCACATTGTTTTAAGAAAACATATCTTGGACATCTTCGATCCACGCTGCGACCCCTGCTACTATAAGCCTGTTTATTCTGCTATTTGGTAATAGTTCAAGAAATATAGCAGAAGGCTAAATGGTATTACATCAACCACGCAAGAAGCTATTTCAAACCCTGTGCAAAAATGCAGGCACCTATATCGTAACAGTACTGGGTTTTTTTATAATTTGGAGCGAAACTTCACGTAATATCAATCTGAAATGGTAACAATTATTCTTTGAGGTGGTTATACAAAGTCTTCATTTTAATAACATTGCTGCTACATCTGGTCCCTTTCTCTCTTTATTATTATCTCTATTTATGTTGATGTAGCCTTTGTTCGCGGTCTATTAAATTATCTTATTAATGGACATCAGTCCGTGACTTGGCCACCTGAAACTTGTGTATAGGTACAGATTTGGCTGCAAACCTGACACAGTTTAGTGCAAGCATAGGCCTACTAAATACGCCGTCACAGAGCCATAGCAAATGTGCATGTATGACCAATTGCACTGCTGTCTTAGTTAAGCTGCTATAATTCTCTTCATGATTATAACTAAAACATATGTTTCTGCAAAATTTTCACTCTTTTTATCTCTTCGGACTGGACTTATTTTATAGCATAATAATGTGATGCCCTAAGGGTCAAATGTGAAAGGAATTGAATATCGGAACCCACCCCTTCTTCTTAACCACCCTTCTATTAAGCATGGGGAAGAATAGAGCTGCGCAGTCTTGTAGTGACGCAGTATCTAAACAATAGACATCCCAAATTTCTCATTCTCGTTGGTAAGGGACCGTAGCTTAGTGGAAAAGCGTCGTGTTGCACAATGCGGAGACCGTGGGTTCGATTCCCCGTGGTCCCACGATTTTTCAGTCTTAAAGGCTTACCTCTATACAAGAAATTACACATTTACGATCTTGCACATTATAGGGTGAGTTGGCAAATGTGGGCAACCTTGCGGAGTAGGGGAGGAGGAGGCTTGAGCCATCTTTTTTTCATAACAATAGATTTTTACAGCTATTTAGAGACTAGCAGAAAAATGTTTGTGTTCTTGCTTAATTCGTGAATGCTATAGATTTTGATATGTTAAGAATGATTAGACAGTAGGATGGCATCAATCTTTAAGTGATAATGGCTGCCAAAATCTGTTCAGTGCAATACACCATGGTTGCAAGATGGTGGTCAAAATGATGATAATTTTACAATAAATAAATTTAAACAAGACATGGTGGGTGTGTAGGGAACTCAGACAATGTATTAGCAACTTAGATGGACATGTATGCATAAATTTTATCATTGCAAAACAATAAATCTCCTCCAATTAATCATTGGTTGTCTTTCTCTATTTTGTGCTCAACAGACACTTCACGTTCTCTCTTTCAATTTTAATAATTTTATTCTTGTGTTAACTGTCTTCTTGATGATTTCTTGTTAATCGTCTTTATTGCCACACTTAATATCTCTACGTACTATTGTTTATAGGTACCCGGTTGCTTATGGAGTCCATCTGCCGTATACTTCGGAGCTCTATTTGTAATTATTCCCGTCTGTATGCGTGTGATACGTAAGAGGTATATTAAAAAGCAGACCTGTTACTCTTAAAACGTATTACAATCCGATGAAGATCATATCACCGCGTTAAAGATAATGTGTATTTCGTGAGTTTTATTTCATTTGTATACGCATATTTGGTCATAGGTTTTTGAGACTCTGATAGGTCAAAACAACACCAATCTGGCTGCCAAACTTCTGATCGGCTACTTTTAAAACACAGTTTGGTGCAAGTTTCATTGATTTATTCTCAATTTCAATTCTGAAGATTTTGTTCTCTGAGGAGTGTCTTGCGACAAAAGCTATTCAGTACTAAAATGTTTTCGCTACTTCCTGCAAGTTTATTGTTCTGTGCCACAAACAAGCTTTTGAGTAACCATGTATATACGTATCCTACTGTATTTTTATATAAGTTATCATTGAAACTTGTTTCGTTGAGAAGGGAGAACCCAGCATTGTTGTAATATAATGAAATTCAAATGCCATTGCTGATCCCGGTCTAGTACCCCATCTTGTAATTGAAGGCTGAAGAGCTTGATAATTGCGAACTTGTTTTGCAGTATTGAATTGCAGCATGCTCTAGTTTAATTTCAGATAGTTAGAAATTGATAGCACTGAAGATATACCCAATATCCCTTCAGGGAGCCAATGGAAATATGAAAACCGCAGCGGCTGAACAAAAGAAAATTGCCACGGGTAGCTCGAAAGTGAATTCCCAACCCCACCCTACTCATGTAGTCAGGGGATACGTGCATTTGCCTTTAATTATTTGATATGCATCCGAGGATACTTGCATTTTTGGTCACAGCTCAGAAATGCTTTGGAATTTCAACAAAAAATGTGGCACATGTTCTTAAATATGTAGAGGTACCTGCAAGCTTTTCTGCCAAATCTAGGTCGGTCATGAGGGGAGATTTCCAGATTTTGGGTTGATATACATGGAATGATCCTGATAGTTATAGCATTGATCTCATGTACGTTAAAAGTTGTCTGACTTCGGTATTTTGATGAGTACTACATAGTTCAACGAGAGACGAGTACTAAAATGGTTAAATGATTGAGATTGGCATTCACGTATTAGCAGAATTTAGTTAAGTCGTCCCATTAAGTTGTCATATTCCATCAACTCCTTAAGATCACGTTCTCTATATCTATATTGTTTAGCTAGTTAGTTAACATATTGGGTATAAACTTCGTCGATTCACCATATATTATGATTATGAGAGAGTATATAGTAAAGATGAAACCCATTCAATTTTTCATTAAATAATCGATTTCACCTAAAGCAATCAAACCCTACTCGAGTTGTTTCTCCTTTGGCTATCCTAAAACCATAAATAACTATGAAAAGTAAAATGATTTACAAACGTGTCCACCAAAATCTGGAGATAGATAAAATTTCCTAGTATTAGGTCTGGCCAATAACGCACCTCCACGTCACTACATCACGGTAAATATGAACCTCTGGTTGATGTACTGGCAAAAAATCTTGCGCTATGACTAGATACTTAAATTTGGACGTTGACGTTAGTGGATTGTTTAAGGGGTTGATTTGAAGAAAGATGTAAAGCTTATACTCTTTCTTTGTGACAGGATGAGGGAAAATGATGACATTTTAATGTCACAACATCATCAAAATTTCACGGACTGTTAATATTTGACCTAAAAATTCTTATTTCCCAATGCTGGAGGCACGATTTAACACAATTTTTGTCTGACATCAAAGCTGGTAATGCCTGATAGGACTATGTAGAATTAAGGTTTTTTCTTACTAATGAAATCCACCCTGAGTAGATACTCACACATGGAATACTTTGTACCGTCCCTGAGCCATTTCTCTGCAGAAAAAGGCGCTCAAGAACACCCTTGCCGGATTCGGGAAACAAAAGGTCAGTCACACTATGTCATGGTACTATGAAATCTACAAATAAACTGTCATTACTGATCTTGGAGAATTTCCAAGGTCGCGTCTTGTCGTTGAATGCCGCAACCCTTGTTATCATTTTGTGACAAAGTAAAACGATATGGAGTTCAAACATTAAAGCAAAATACACATATTTCCTCAATTGACGCAGTTTTTTTCCTCCGATCTACATCAAGACGAGGAATACAACATAACATAACAAAACATAGCAATATTACAACAGTAACATAAAATGATTAGAAGTATTATCTACAGAAGAAGGATGCAAGACATGCGGCTCGACCCTGTGAAGCATTGGAGTGTTACTTGGGTTCTCTTGTATGGCTCTCTTACAAAAGCTATAGATATGCTTCCTTGCATTCGGAGCAATACAAGGTGCCACGATACCATTATGATCTACTAAAATTATTTATTAGTTTATTGAAATTTGTAGCACGGAGGGAAACGAGTAAAGGCAATAGTAACATTGTGAGATTTTTACGTTCAATTTGAAGGGAAATAATGGAATGCCTTTTCCAATCCTCATGGATGTCAAACGACAAATTGTCGAATTGCTTCAAAACAAATGAGGACTTTTATCTTCACTTACTATATATCTGCAAGTGATCGACTTTAAAGTGTGATGAATAGCATCACATAAGTTAAAGATAAGGAATGCAAACGTGTTGTAGTAACGTAATTGGATATTTTGTCAACTATTACGCAAGGGAAACAATGAAGAGAAACATTTTCTTATTGTGTCGGACAGGAAAAATGAAACAGAAATAACACCTCACTTCCGTCCGTTGCAATGAAGACAAAGTGTTATCCTTATGTCATCAATTCTTAAAATATAATTCTAGGAATAGGTCAAAACGATTTAATAATAACACGAGTTGAACCAATATTTACAAGAGCACGATAAGAAAGTCATACTTCTTCCTTAGGCAATACTCGACTCTTGAATGGCATAGTCTTTCCTGGGAAGCACGCAGTAGAGGTGCGTGCTCACATTCCTCTTTTCTGCAACTTAGACATGCTGCAGAAGACAAAGTACAACTATTTATAATAACTAAGCAAGGATTTCATCCTCCAGTAATACTGTTTCATATACTAGGATCACGGGTGCAATGTCAGGAGATCGCCATTGACATCAAGATCTTCCAGGCATATTTTGCTAGGTTTTACGCGTTTAGACACTACACTGCAATAAAGAAAGGAGAATGGGTATGAAAAAACGAAGTGTTACCATGAATTGTGCAAAGGACAGCCACGATCAATCAAGAGCGAACTTTACGCAGTATATAACTGTAAAAAATGATCAGCTTTTTGTAACATTATTGTTTTGACAAAATGGCTAGTAAGGATGGATAATAAGTAATATGAATTCTGCTGACCAGAGAATTCTCCCAAAGGCGGAGAAGGAGGGCGTGGGCAATTCTGACTTTACATGAGCACTAGAGCCCTTCCTAGAAAATGTCAGCTAACGTTCAACTCAAAGAGACAACACTCCTACCATTTTCAAGCCATGAAACCAGACACAGCTAATGCTTCTGGAAGATATCAAACTCACCAAAAAGCAATAATTCATGACAACATCAACCTCAACTTATTGTAACATCACCGCAAATAGCTGTTCTTCTGTGCTTAATTGTAGGGGATCGAATACGTAGGTTGGGCGAGTTTTCCGTAAACTTATAAAAATGAGTGACAGGCCGTAAAACAATGGTTCTCGGTGAGTTATAAGATCATCCTGGAGAAGTAGACTAGCGTGTATGAATCTCACAAAAACCCAGCTTCTCCCCAAACAGATCGTTGTACGCCTTGACCAGCTGTTAACATACTCTTGCATGGTACTCTTAAGAGCATTTTTTCGAATGTAAAAAGTTTGAAGTACGAAATAGTCATTAGTATCTAAGTAAAAACCTCGTATCTTCCCAGAAGGGGACGTGGTAAGTTGGGGCTGAAAATTTCTCAAATAAGGCACTTTTACACCTTTCCCTTGACACTAACGCACAGAAGAGAAGGCCAACGTTGTGGTTTTTTCAACGTCATGGATAAGGGAAGCATCTTTGCCTTCTCAGATACCAAATATTCTGGAATGTTGAAATATGATATTTGGTGTACACTCTGGCAATTTGCATAGATTTCTCACCTAAATGGAGATTTCACCCAATCACTTTTCAGCCAATCACAATTCTACTTATTGTAGGAGGAATGAGGCGCACTTACCCAAGCCGCTCTAAAAACAATAGTGTCTATGAAGGTTACTGCCGTCCTTAAACTTATATTCCCCGTACGCAAAATTATTCTAGTTCCCCTATAACCTTTAAGTACACTGTTTCTTTCGAACAAGAATTCTTAACTGTATTAAACTAGGAACAAAGACGAAAAAATACCGGCTTACAGTTGGTCCTTCTTGTGATAGTATTCAACGGGAACAAATTACTTGAAACAAAAGTAGTATGAAGGTACTATAGATAACATGAGCGAGCTGTCATATTGGCATAAAATACTTAAACAAGCAAACGTGACAAGGTTTTCGTCAGAACAGAGTGCTTCAAGAAAAGGTTCATTTGAGAAATAACAACTCCTTGAATGAAGTCACCGAGACATAGGGTATGTACATAGCGACTATGTTTTTCAAATTAAAACATTTTAGTCGGTTATAAAAGCTTTTAAAGCTGTTGCTTCACAGAGAACTGACTTCGATTATTGATATTACTTCAGTTTCAACTTAGAACAGGATTTGTTTTAAATGCAAATATGGGGTGGAACACAAAAAATAAGCATATCTTTGTCTCAACCAGGAACCTGTATATGAGGGTCCTTATCGATACAGTATTTGGGGTTGTGGGTCTTTTCTACTTCGTAAGTGCTAATCAAAAATAAACTTCACGTTGCCAGAAAGCCTCACCTCTTTTTGACTATGGTATTTGAATTGATTTGCAATGTTTAGGTAGCTTAGGTATGAGGTTCGCACAACCTTTTCGTGTATAAATAGGTCATTACATCGTCTCCATCGTGTGGAATGAAGCAAAAGCAACCTTACGTATTAATATGTTTGACATTGACTAATATCATACCAGTAAGACGTTTCCCGTGCTCTACATACTTCGAAAGCAAATATTTTTGGCGACATTTTGGAAAAACAATGGACTGTATTTTGTGGTTTTTATAATTCCTTGAACTTCATCATTTGGGGTTCAGAACAGCCTCTAGATTTTCAAGTTTCCTTTTACTACCCGATTAAACTTTTAATCGTCCTTCTCACAAAGGTCCAATTTTCCAACATTCAACCTGCCGATTATCTCATTTCTCTGAAGATGAAATGGAAGCAAATGCGATTCAAGGTCTGCTCTTATTTTTTGGTTATACTGTAGTACTCGATGACCCTGGCAAGTAATTTATGTCTGAATTCATGCAAATGGAGAGGGAAACCATAACAAAATGACTTACCTCGTCTCGTCTTTCATGACGCCATCTGTTTTGCTATTGGATTGGCACACGATTCTCTTATTGGGGTAAACTGATGATGCTTCCGCCTTAAGTCAATCTTTTGTGAAATGAGTGAAACTTCTAAATCTAGCATCGGTGAGTCATAAATGGAGGTAGCTTTCGATAAATAATCCACGTCCACTATCCGAAATTCATCGTTCTTTTTCTCGGGCGTTGTAGTGTGTTGCATGTTTGGCTCCACTCGTATCCACACTGAAGAACCAATTGCGATACTTGGCTCTGATGGAGCAATCTCAACTCGGGTAGGAGAAGGCTCTTTCTCTTTAGGAGATATCACATCGTCATGCCTTTTATCAACGGAAGGGTCATTTTTATGCCTACTTATATCAACTGCAGAAGAGCACGACGATGAAGAGGAAGGTTCCTCTATGTCACTTTCAAGTATCTTTTCAACAGCCTTTGGATTCGTATCTTCCACATCATCACAAGATTTCTTTTCATGGTTCTTAAGTTTTGTGTCTGTTAACTTTTCGTCATAACTCTTTCCATCCTCTTCAGACCAAGAGGCGCGTGTCTTCCTTCTTACACAGCTGGGACACCCCTTGACATTGTCAAAATCCAGAAATGATATATGTGAAGAGTCTGGTGTGTAACAATTACCCTCAGAGGATAATGAGGCTATATCGTGTTCAGGAGTCAGCTCATGCGAAACAGTCAACGAAGACACAGTGGTCGCATCAGACCGTCTGTAACCATAGTTTAAAATACCTTCTTTGTCAGCGCATAAAGTTAAGTTATCTATTTGCGTCTTTAAACTATCTATCGGTGTTGCATACATTACCGTAGTATTCGTAGTGGAAGCCGCAGCAAAAACCCCAGGTCTCTTCACCGTCGACGTAGGCATGTACACGGTATTACTTGTGCCATTTCGAGTTTTCTCATGAGACAAACACTGCTGAACTGAAGCGGATAATTTACCCTGAGCATCTCTATTAGAAAAACACGTAGGTTGGGAACGAGCACTCTTTAAAAGCAGTGGGTGACACGGCGTGGTATTGCCGTAAGAACGTGATAGAGACGTGATCATAGAAGTCGACGGACCAGATTGATACGGGATTTCATTAGATGATGTAATACTGGGCTTGGCCGCAAAACGCTGGGCGCTGGAATATGTATCCTTAGTGGGAGCTATCCCTAAAAGTGGTAGGGGTGATTTGGGATCAAAGGAGAGCGGATCAATGCCACGCCTTCTAATCTCGTCAGCAGTTATTGGTGTGGTGATGTTAGGCTGAGGTATAATGCCACTCCGTAATGGGGTTACATTTGTGATTGGGGGTTGCCTTTGTGTATATCTGGCACTCAAAGATCCCACTGGAGAATTAGAGACTTCTTCCTTCGGTAATGAAGCGTTGCTGAATTCTAATGTCTTCCTAGCATTAGGGACTTTGGCTACCACAGTGGCAGTAACACTTCCGTTGACAGATTGAACCTAATAAAAAAATATAGATATCGATAAAATGATTTCAGTCTGTTAATATATTTACTTTCAAACTTTAACTACATGGGTGTAGATATTACAAAAAGGTTTGTGCAAATAAGCCCCCTTTAAAGAAGCTTGACTGCGAAGAGGAGTAAAAAGTCGAGCCTTCTTGGTCATCTGCAAAAGAAAAGTTCAGTGCCGCCGATCATTTCAAGGCGAAATAAAGGTCACTCTACAGACTTAGTCCAAAATATAATGCGTTGCCTAAGAAAGAGATGGATATCGCTCAATTCTTGGACTTTGTGGCTTCTGTTGCAAATTCGAAAGACGTCCACAAAGGGTCTATTTTCCCGGTTGTAATAACATCGAATGGTCACGATTTTCTCTCTGTATAAATACTAATTCCTGCTCTAAAATATATCAATATTTATGATCGGGAGTACACAATTTGCTAACAAGAAGAACGTCATCTTGATTCTGAACTTGCTACTGCATCCACGATGTGTGAAATCTTTCGAATGTATAAATAGAAGTTTTGTGACAGGTTTCACTTTCGCGAAGGTGAAGACAAAGGGTGCGGGTAATGAAGGCCTTGTAGTATTAACAGAGGTACAAATTCTCAAATTTATTCTAAAAATTCAATAAGTTCGTTTAGCCCTAAAGATGTTGGTATCATTGTTAAACAAGTTAACACCAACTGTTAATATCCCTTGGTCTTCCTCTTATCAATTTATTGTATTGTCGGACAGCACTTGCAGGGAAACTATCACCCGCTTTCTCTTTTCTGTCGAGCGCACTTTCGTCCCTTAATTTTATGTGAAATAAAGGCAAACAATACAAATATCTACATTGAATTCTTCAGAAGACTGTCCACCCTTTTTGTACTACTTAGTTAAAGTATTCCCAACGCTTACGACATCAAAAAATACTGTTGACCGAGCAGCAAGAGCAACTTCATTTTCTAGAGGTCGTTATAAAATATCCTTATACGTCCGGTGAATAGGGGCACTCTAAATGTGTCATATACTACTACTTTTTACAAAAAATTTTTTTAAAAACACAAATCGGCAATGGGAAATGCTCTGATGAGCAGCGACCTCAACTCTGTTAAACTCTAATGGAGTTCTTACCTCTTCTTCAACATTTTCTGAAGCTAGAACGTCTGACCACTGCACAGATCGCTTTTTATCATCAGGATCTTTGGCTATAGACTTTTTCAACGCACTTCGCAAAGGTGCTGGGTACCCTTCGGATGTAACAGTAACATTTGCATCACTACTTTCTTTAAATGGCATATTATGAGTCTCCTGTTGACTAAGAGGTTCTCCCAGCGATTTTGCGTGCAAAACATTTTCTTTTGCGGTAGCGCGAAATAATTGTGCACTTGCCTGTAGACTCAAGTTAGAATAAGGTGCACGCGGAGTCGCTGGTTGCCAGCTGCTGATACTATTGCCTTGAAACCCAACCAATGTTGTTGAGCAAGACGTAGCCAAAACGGGCGTCGGCAGTCCCATGGATTGTACAGGGGGTGCTACAGTGGTAACTGGATTAGAGTATTTCGAACTCCCTCGTTGCTGCGTGTTTATAGCGCTACCTTTGTTTGGGTGATTGGGAGTCCACTTTTGAAGCTTGAAGAAGGGCTCTCGCTTATTCAAGAAATCCTTAAAGTCCTTGAGATTCATATTATCAGTTATCCTCGAAGGACGAGAATAAATTGACATCCTTTTCCCGGACTACGGTATAAGGAAAAAATACCCCACGTTAATAAGATTATTCATTCATAATTATACGTTTGGCAAACTTCCGCTCACTGCCTTATTTCGTAGAAAGGAAAAACTACTACGCGAGACTGTCACACAAATACAAAATATAAGCCTTATAATTAAGACTTGTACACCAGTTTACTGTATTTGTCAAATGCCATTCTACATCTAAACTACAGTCTCCCAAAAGTGCAAGTGCAAGAGGAAATGTTGTAAGCCCAGCATACTGAACTTCGTGCTAATGCCCCCTTCCATTAAACGCCCCTCCTACGTCGGATGAAAGCTGAATAAACACCCCTCCTAATAACACAGGTAGTTAACCCGTGGACAGCCCACTGTTTTTACTTATAGTAAAGTCTTCACGGATACAAAAATGCTCTTATGCCTGTCAAACAATACGAAATTTCACACGACCTTCTACTCTACAACTGACGAGTAAAATTTAGAACTAAATACGTTTGAAAATATGGTTGGTGAAGTCAGTTCTATCATTACGTCTCGACGAATGAGTCGAGTCCGTTTATGATCACAGCAGCAAGTGCATATATAACAAGCTTGAACGTTTGAGTTATCAGGCAGGCTGGCTGGCATAGTAATTCTGCGTCCAAAGTATGTTGACAAAAGCATCAACAAATGGCAAACCGTTCGTTGGATAAAATCATACACGGATTTACTGAGATGATAAGTTGTAAACAAAGTACGCGGAAGCGTTATTAAACTTTTTGTACAAAAGCTCAGTAGATTGTAAAAAGACATTATTTGCTGCAGTTACGGTAGAAAACAAGTGAATCATTGGCATTAAGCAATTAACTTGTCCTCACCAATATATAAGAAGAACTGCTTACCTGTACTTTCAAATTTTCCAAACTTAGAGATGCAGACCAGTTCACAGATCGCTTCATTTCTTCAGTATCATTGGTTAGTGACTTCTTCAACGCAATGCCAGGAGGTGCTGGATAAACTTCGCCACTCTTACGTTCTTCCTCTGCAGCTTTTAGAGATTTCCCGGAGGCAAAAGCGACTTTTGCGCTACTAATTTGTTCATGGTTTAGAGAAACTGCAGGGTTACTTAACACAGATAAATTACTCCCTAATTGTTTGTTCACTATTGTACTCACAATCTTATCTTGAGTAAGAGGAACTCCCAATGATTTCGTTCCCGGGGTATTTTCTTTTGCAGTGCAGCGAAATACCTGTGCGCTCTCTTTTACACCTAAATTAGCGGAAGGTACCACAAGCCTCTCTGCTTGCAAGCTGCCAATACTACTGCCTTGATACCCTACCAGAGTATTTATTCCAGATGAGGGTAGAACAGGTTTCACGAGTCCCGTACTCTCTACGGTAGATGGGGCACTGCTAATTGAATTACTTCCATTTGACCCCCCTCGTGGTTCTGTAACTCGTGCACTGTATGTATTCTGATAAAAGGAAGCCCTTTGTTGCCGTGCTAGTAAAGACTCTCTCTTCAGGTGGTCCATGAACTCCTTCAGAGTCATATCATCAGTTTTTCGTGGAGGACGGGCATAAATTGATAATTTACTTCCAGGCTAGAAGACAAAAGGACAGTTAATGAATTAAATAATTTCTTAATAAGTCGCTTAAATGCGCTTGAAGGCAACAAAAGTTATTTTTGTTTCCCTACTTCTGTGGTTCTCGGCCTAATTTTGCTACAATCTCATATTTATTTTTATCAACGTGGTATACGTCAAAAACAAATAATTCAATAAAACATGCCATAACTCAAATATCGCAAATATATTTACAAGTAGACCAAATTTCATAAGATTGAATTTCACTGGTTTATCAGGGCCTTTTCTAAGAGAAATATTGAGTTCAACAACCAAGTTTCCACGGTCGATTCAACTCTGCATTACACTTGCTTATATGGCGCAATACCTCCACCATGTAAGCAAAGTCTTAGCAAAAAGTTGCAGATCGCTGAAAGTAGCATAGCATCAACACGACTTCGCAGATAGAAAGATTCGACTTGCTTCCGGAGAATAATTCCAGTCATTCATCACGAGGTTGCCATCTTACTATTCAATACAACTGGTGCAAAGGGTGATTAGGATCGTACGTGGTACTGACATGCAGAAATAATCATTGGTAGCTCACGCAACTCTTCATTTTGATGTGGCAAAAGTTATGTCTCATCGTAAGATTCTTCAAATCATTTACGGCGCACCAGAATTTGACTGATCGAAGAGATAGCAGACGATGGCATCCAGAAACCATTCAGCACCTACATGGTGACATCAGCAACTACTGCTGTTACCCGAAGAGTCATAGTATCACTGATTATTTCTCATGCCAAATTTTTATCTCCAGAAATTTAAGTTAAACTAATCAGCGATGATTTTGCAATTATCATAGCTTCTATGTCGTGCTGCTTACTCAGAGCAGATCGGAAGGTAGTTCGATAAGTAAAATGTTATGTTTTCTGTGCAATTTAAATGGAATCACTCTCGCAACACCACAGACTCCATGATATCTTTGTAACCTCGTGATTTCTGCTTTGCGATGCCATCTAGAATTGCGATGCCATGTGTAATTGAAAACCACAGGCCTGGTTTATAGCACATGGATGTAAATACCACTATTGTTATACCTTTCCCAATCACACTGATCCCTTTTACAAATATCTATTTACCATAGCAGGCATTCCAAACCATAAGTTATCATGCCCGATAAATCTGGAATTCAGTTTGCAAATCGCATCTTAGTAATACAAAATTAAGAGTCGTTTCGTAGCACAAAACCTGGAAATGTGTAAAGTAATTCTTACCTACTTGTTCTGCAAAGGTAAAACTGCTTATCAACAGTCAAAATCTCTCATCTACATTTCACCATTTACTTACCAGACGTCTACTGCATAATAAAAACCCAGTAATAAAAACCAGAACTTTTCTACTTCCATACTTTGATATATTTTGTTGCATTCTCCAATAAGTAGCACGCTTCGTGTTTTAGAAATACTAAGGTTGTGCATTGGACTATTTATAAATGCGTGCTACATTGATTAAAGAATGAGTACTTTATCTGAATTTAACAAAGATACTTTAAGGTAACATATATATACTTTAGAAATGTATTTCACAAAAAGCTTGATATTTACATGGTTCAAATTTATGTCTAAGTTCTGATCATATAATGCCAAGAATTGAAGAGTATCACCGATAAAAGTTGAACGTAAATGTCACTGCCTTGTTGAAAAGGGAAAACAACCGAACTCTACATAAAGCAGTTAGGGAGACAAATTTATAAAAAGTCTAACTGAAAATCTCTTCACAAAACAGTAATTAAATATCTTTAAAAACTCAAAATTCCTCTTGGTGAAATTTTGTGTTACACATCAAATTGAATCGTACCACTGTATTTAGTAAGTAAACGTAATGCATCCCAC
>JAAAKL020005548.1:0-19141 GCA_010016065.2 Carybdea cf. marsupialis auct. non (Linnaeus, 1758)
ACCATCAGAACAACAAAGGAAACAGCAGATTTAAAGCAAAATCCAAAAACAAGTACTAGGAAAAGAGGTTGATTTATTGTTCAACAGGGTAGAAAAGATTGGTTTTTTAAAGCATCGCTACGCTACGCTCAAAATCGAGTATTTCACCAAAAAAAAAATATATATATAAATAATAATTAAAAAAATATATATATCTATATACTTTAGTGAAAGATAGGTAATTATGTAAAATGGGAATACGTTGTTTAAAAACACAGCTACAAAAGAAGATCCAACAAGAAATGACTGACATAAAGGTAACAGCAGCTATTGATGTTGTCAAGTTTGGCTGGGAATTAAAAGAAGAACCTAACGTAGTTATGCATAGTAGAGGAAATAAGAAAATAGATAAACAAACAAATAAACAAAAATAATCATTACATTTCTCAAATTCTGGGTATAACATCTCCAAAACCATTTTAAAAGCAAAGTTAAGCTTTAAAGAGGTACAATAGGTGAAATAAGTAAGCCAGTGTTCACAAATTAGAACGATGAAAGAGCAACGCAAAGACGGGAAACTATAATAATAGACAAATTTTCGTCTCCCTCTGACTTTTTCAGGTCCACTGCAAATATGCTAAACTAAACTCGGGCTTTTACAGTACAGATATATAACAGAACCTAAAACTATAACATGGTACATTCCTATTATGGAATTCTATTCTTAATTTTCAACGTATCTAGTTAAAATTATTTGCAAACAGAACAAACATCTAAAGGGAAATTTGTTGAAAATATAAATAACTTACTCGTCCGAATGTCTTGATTCCGTAGTTTCTTCCGTTAGTTGCTTTAATGGGTCTTGATTTTAGTTTATGATAAGATAATATGGGTAGGGCAAGTTGCCAATGTTAAAGGTAAAGTGAAAGCTAACAAGTGTAGTGAGACTACGTCTCTTCGTTGTGTTATAATGGACAATGGGCTAACTTGATTGGTTTCTTTCGAATTTAAATCATTCAAAACACTCAAATAGAAGCAAAAAGTATATACTATCAAATCAGAGAGAACAAACTTCTACTCTTTAATATTATTTCTTTACTTTGTTCTTGTCTGAAAAAATAATTCATATCCAAAACTCGTCAAAGAGACCACTCTACCTTTCGCTTCCACCCCCCCCCCCCCCTCTCATTTTCCCTAGTTAACCATCCAACATCTTAATGTGCGTGTGGGTGATATAAGTAGTCATGTAGCAATGCGAAAATTGTGTAAAAACCTTCCTCCACCATCAAAGAATCAGGCATCACACACATGTCCTATTCAAGTTACATCTTCCCTATTCTCTTTCACATGAAATCATCATTCTATTTAAACCCAATTCAAGAATTCTTTAATAATACAAGCACTGATTTTCAAGTTCTAATATAGCATTTGAAAGTTGATGTTCGTCAAACCCTGCAAGCATAACAAGCAAGCTGTTGCACGTCTTTCGACATCTTTCATTGTCTTTTTAGTTTCTACTATAGTTAATAGGCCACGCTTGCCGTAGTTGCCATCCTCATTATGCTTTTGACCTCGTAGATTTACCAGACTTTAAGTGTTGAGCATATGGGAACACTTTGCTTTTAATGAGGGTGTGGTTTATTAATTATAACATTCTGGAGGAAGTGACGAACAGAGTCAAACTTTTTTCATTTTCAAAGTATAGTATCTTAAGAGATGCGGTATCGTTCTTGCTGTTTCTTCCCGTACTTTTAAAAGATGCACATCTGCCCTAATCGTCTTAAGATCTATATGCATGTACTTTCAAAGTAGAATCAAACAAGAGCACAAGAGGACAAAACCGGAACATTCAGATGCTTAAACCAATAACTCTGCATACAAAGTCACGTAAAGTCACTCTTGGAGTTAAAGTTGATCTGCTAGAGGCACTGGAAAGGGATGGCTTATATTTCGCATGTGACTTTTCCGTTTTCCTGAAGCAAGGAAGGGGGTTTTTCCTGAGGTATAGACATTGCAACATTAAGAGGCACTAGAGCCCCTCTCTCATACAATCTTGCCCTGCCACGTTAGACTGGCAGTCGTTGCCTTTGACTTAGAAGCTATCTTCCAGGACTTGGTACCATCAAAGCACAAACCATGGCTATAATCATAGGGGGTCAAATTACAATTTTTCAAATTTTCACACAAGATTTCACATAGTAATGACCCCCTATTTCATGATATTTTCGTGAAAATCCCCAAAAGACTGAAAATGCTAGTGGAATTCACAAAAATCACCCCTATACCACTTTAGTATGACCCCTCCATCTTATGAAAATGTGAAAAATACCCACACCTACTGCTTGCTCGATCCCCCTACAATTACGTACGAAAGTGTAGTGCACTAAACTGCTCCTCTTTCTTTGAAAATAAACTTTAGAAATAAAGATATTCACGTACTAGTACTTCATCATCACGTTTCAATTTAGTAAATCATGTATCCAGTAGCACTGGTTTTGAGCTTTTATTTTCTCTTACGAATTATTTTCAACTTCTTTCTACGAATAACCCTAAATAGAAGATGAAAGGGCCAAAGATGTTGTTTACTTTCTAAAACATTTTAATTATTTATTTTGATTGACGAGTCGTTGCAACATTATAATTGTTTATTGTCGTTTCCTTCTATTTTGTTACGGCTCGAACCCGATTTCGTACTGCAGGGCCATGGCCAGATCCAATAATTGCAACGATAGCGTAGCCAGGTAATTCTGTTAAAGTGGGATAAGGGCTGGGCATTGCCTCTGATTTGGAGAAATATATAGTGCCTAGTGGGCTTTGGTACAATATATGAATGTATTAATAATTGTATAAATATATTCGGCAGCACTAGGGGCACGTGTGGTCGGCGCCCAACGATATCTATGCCGTTGAATAGTATAAAAACTTAGCTTATTTACTGATACCATAAAATAGTGGGAGAAAAGTATTCTGAAAAAGCAATACTGTCACTTCTTGACCCTGGTTACTCATTTTCTGAAAACAAGAGGACATTTGATAACGGATTTATTGAAATACACTTCTATGATTATGTAAAGAATCTGTGCATGGCACATTGCACGGCAACTAACCTCTTATTCTGAAAAATATACGGATGTAACCACGACGGGAATAAATATTTTAAGAGACGCTGACGCGAAACTTTTGTTTGAACAGGAGGCGAGTATTTAGCATCGTTTTCGAAATATTGTTGGGTATTGCTTAGAGTCATTATAAGCAAAGAGCAACATCGCCTTTTTCAATGGGACTCTCTTGTATTTGCCATATGCACTTGTTTGACCAGCTGCTACAAACGAAGTAGAAACTGAGCTATGGCGAATTATGTTCAATGAGGATTTCGACATTTCCTTATCAGTATTGTCTCTGGTGTTTGTCTAGCGCAGTCATGATCGCTCTACGTGGAAATAGATGACGATGTAAGCTCATTCAAAACTGCAATAATGAGAACTGCCGTTTGCTTATACACTCACATAGGAGGGCAGGCGATTCTCATTTCTCTTTGCAACATTCAAAGCAGTAGTACGATTCGGCAATGTTATCAGGAGGATGTGATACATAATAAACTTTGAAACATGAGGCAAACAGTGCTTAAATCGGCAATATGGTTACCTTTCTTCTTTCTTTTGAAGGATAAGAGGGAGTAGCGTCTAAAAATTGCTGGTTTGAACCCAGTTCTCCTCTGGTTAAGGTTATTCAGAAGTGTAACGTGCCATTTTTCGGATTCTTTGTACCCAACTCCTTTGATCGCATAGTGTAGGTTCTTTTCATTGTGACGTCACGCTAGAAATGGTAGAGAAATGGTAGACATAAAAACTACATATTGCGATGTAACTCAAAATTTGATCTCCTTTTCTCTTGAAAATGGACTGATTGTCAATTTGCAAATATTGTACTTCGAAGACGAACAACATTGGGATTTGTCTTGACTGACTTAAAGTCAGTAACGTTTCTTCCAAAAGTGACACGATACTTAAAACATTTTCTGAGACACAAATTGTTATCCTCATGGGTTACGTAGTGTGTTAGTACAGGAAATTGTAGCCCTGATACCATGTGATGGATCACTTACTCATCAACCTCTGTCCTCCATATCTCTGTTTATACAAGCATCGAAACACAAGCAAAAAAGGAAGGATAAGCTAAAAGTCACAACCTTTAAAGACAACCCAAAGCTAAGTCAGAGAAAATTATCTCAATGTCCTTCTTACCAAGCACCGAATACAGAGTCTTGGGTCCTAGCTACTGAAATACATGCAGCATCAATTAGGCAGTAGAGCACAATCGAAAAGTATAATCCTGGCCTGCGTTATCTCTGTTGCAAAAGCTATTCATTAAGTGTTCATCTAAAGGAACGACCTCGTTATCAAGGTTGTTGCGGATTAGGCAGAGAGGAGCATCGCTTTCCGGTAATTTTGCGTCAAAATATGCAGTGTAGGCTAATGAGTTTATAACCCATAAAAGTCACCAGTAAAGACAAACTAATAAATAGTTTTTGTAAGAGTGTTTAATTTACTTATTCAGCATTCATGACTGTATCAAAATTCATCTTTCTTTCCAAACAACGGCGAATCTCCCAATAATGGGCAACATGTCCAGTCCTGTATTTTGGGGACAACTTCCGATTTTTGAGACGATGGCAATAGAGTAATAATAATGAGGATAATGATTATGGCGATGATGGTGATGGCGATTAAGAAGGTGGTTCTGGTGATAGTGGTAGAGGTATTGGCGAGTTTCATTCAAGTTATTTGAAGCCGAGAGAGAGAGAGAGAGATCAGGAAGGAAATGACCACGTGAAGTCCAATACACCGTTCCAGATTTGGACTTTGGCTCCGCCTCTCAGTATCACAAATTGGACGCAGCTACACGAAGAGATTACAGTAAATTAAACACGCAATTTCTTGATTTGCGATCTATGGGTCGTATATGAATAACGTAGTAGGCTCAGGACGTTATAAAGTAGAGGTATTCTAGCAGCATCAGTATATGATATTTACCTCCAAAATTAATAGATCTAGCACGTGGGAAAACCTCAATAACGTATTACACAATAATATTTTAGTACTTAAGTCAATTCAAGTATAACTGAAACCTAAACCTAAAGCAGTAGTATACTGACTGTAAGCAAGCCTAGAGCAATCTTCAAACAGATCGCGGTTGCAATTAACTAACCAGTTCTCTCCAAATAAACTGCATCCTAAGGCCTACGCTCTTACAGTATGATTGAGCGAGTCCTTTTCATCACGGGGATAAAGGAGACAGAAGTGCAGAATGTCCCAGAACATATACATAACTGAACCCAATGAGCAGAAAGAAGCTGTGAAACTAGCTCGATAAACAGTCCCTCTACTTTTGTACTTTAGTAGTTGTGTTCTTGATCAGTCTACAACGAAACATGTTCGCTATGTGTCAAAGTGTGTAGTTAACAACCCAAGGCCTCTTGAAGGAGAAAATAGGCCACGTTTAGGCCAATTCGTCTTTGTGTGGGGCATATTTTGGACAAAGATATAAAAATAGAGGGCAACGTACGTTTTACACAAAATATTTTGATAGAATTCTTAACAAAAACAT
The DNA here is from genome assembly GCA_010016065.2 of Carybdea cf. marsupialis auct. non (Linnaeus, 1758). NCBI lineage: Eukaryota > Metazoa > Cnidaria > Cubozoa > Carybdeida > Carybdeidae > Carybdea > Carybdea cf. marsupialis auct. non (Linnaeus, 1758). The sequence continues at coordinate 5,587 of JAAAKL020005548.1, forward strand.
GGCTGGTTGCAGGCGTACTTGCGAATCAAGGTCGACAGAACTCGTAATCATAAACTAACGTTCACAGCAGAGCCTACTCTTTACACAGTGAACGAACTCTCAATTGCCCTTAAAAATCTAACTAATCTTGGTGTGAGAATATCAGAATAAAATACTCCTCCAAACTATGGTCATGTGCTAACGTCTCCAATGAAATTCAGAGCCTTCGATGAAACATTGAACAACTTTTGCAATCGTACAAGACTTCTCGTTTATTAGTACTAGCCTCACTTGAAAGTTCTACTGACATGCAACAACCATTTTGTAAGATATCTTGTACGTACTTGATAATTGTTTTATTCACAAAAAAGTGTGTAATGATGAAATAGTCCCTTTAAGTTTAAACTTCATCGTCAGGTGATTCATGGTGAGGGAGTAGTTGTCAACCCCAATCATTGATAATCTAAAATTGGCATAAATAGCTCCTACTCCTGAATTGTTTGTGTCCTGTATTTGCCCCTAAGCATTACTCTCGATTTCTGTTAGTTTACTAGGAATATCTCGTAAAGCGTAAGAGACATATGAAAAGTATAAAAGTCTGACCACAATCTGCTCTAAATTGACTCTGCTTTCACGGACTCTAGGGAGGCGAGCAAATTTTGCGCCAAAATGCTCTCATCCAGCGATGTGAATGGCTGATTGGCGATATTTGATAGACAAACAGGAACCGTATACTGTCTTTAAAATGATATGTCTAAGTATTTATTTAGTATTGATGACGCTCCTACTCCTCATCAATCTTTGACTCACTTGTGTCAGGCTATCTCAGGATATCATACTCATAGTCGCTCCTTTAGTAATACACCTGTCGGACTCTAAAGTGCCCATCTAAAAATATAGGCAATTATAAAAACCACGTGTGGCCAGCAATTTCACTAATGCAAGGGAGAATCGGATTTGAAGTTGAGAAAAAAATTTCCTTTATTGCCACTGCAGGATGATACTGAAATCAGGAAAAAAGAAAGCACTAGGTAAATATTTTTGCGTAGGCCTACTCCTTTAAGTAGTACTTCTATTTGACAATATCTCTCCCTAAATTTTTACATACTAATTTAACACTTAAAGAGAGTCCGTTGCAGTTAAGTCCTTCGTGCTACCTCAAAATTATAAAGCACATCAAAATACAGTAGAAACGTGTTTTGCCTGAATCGGTGAAAAATATCAATCCTAACCGTCCATTTTGTAATTGTACGCTTCTATTTTTGTGCAACATTTTGGCTGATGTTGGCAAAAATTCATTGCGTAATAAATCTATCTATGTTGACTGTAATTGATAAATCCTCTCTATTTTAACTATACTACCGTTTTCTCGTCTTTTCCGAAACTAGTTTTACCTTGACTTCCATAAAATTTGGCCGTTTTACCTCTAATCATACACACTTTCAAGATGTTTACTTAAATCTATGTTTTCTAGGTGTGTCTCTTCTCCAGCTGAGCGATATTCGAATTGCTTAGAGATGGAAGTGACGTTCAGCGCTGGGGGATCGAGAGGTGTTGTGGCAACTAAACAAATAGAAGGTACCATTAACTTAAATTAGTCATCAGACCTGCTAAAGATTTCCACAACCAAGTGATTTTCCTAGTTACATATATAGGGAATCAGCCTAATACCTTCGAGTTTGTTCAGACTTGTGAAATATTTATTGCTTACGCACAATCCTACTCCTAAAATGCAGCTCATCTTTATGACCTATGGTGTGTTTCATATTTTCTGTATAAATAAATCCTTAAGTAATAACATTTCAAAGTATTCATCATTTTTCATTCTTCCTTTTCCCTTCTTTTATCATCAACTGTGGTGAAAATCCATTCGCAAAGTATAAAATCAGATATCAGCATAAGCTTCAGGATAGGTTTAAATATTTGAGGAACGTGCTCAGAATACAATGTTTTATGGTAGATTTTGGGAGTTTGCGCATCAAAGTGGCACGTCATAAGCGGCATGCAACTCAGATTCGAACATATACAGACGTATGAAAACATACTAACATGGTATGACAGGCTGTACATTCAAAGTGCCACCAGCATACCACTTGAGGATCAGAACAGACGTTGCAAGTTGCATCTTTTCTTTTCGGCCATATGGCCAAAATGGAGACTAGTTTCTGTTTTAATCTGCTACCTATAATAGTTGGATCACAATTGTAGACCATGTTGCCTTCTTATTTACTTTGCAGTTCATTTGCAACACTTACATAAATGAATACGTATTCTCTACTCCCGTTGATCCTCTTTTATTCATGTATTTATTTAAGTATTTTTATGCCACTGCATTATTAGTAGAACACCCCATACGATTTCGTTATCCCTTTTTGCCTTGCAGCCTTCACTAAATGACTCTTAAAATTTTTACGAAAAGCGTACCTCTTTAAACGTCACATGCTATCCTGGATTTAGAGTGTTATATCTCGCTAAGCACTATCAGTGAAGACTATAAGTGATTTTTAGCATCTATTATTATGGTGTGAGACGATTAGAGAAATACATGTTTGCTCTTTACAGTACAACAATTTGCATTTGATGACCGAGGTTGAGTTCCTCCACATAACTAATCTTTCTAAATCTCACTCATCCACTGTACAATTTTCAGTTTCAGTCCCTTAAAATACAACACGTTTGTAGCCAGAGCTCATGGTTAGAATCTTGCTTACGCACCGAACGTAAGCCAGCATAAATAACCTTAAAAGGAGTTACAATGTCAAACGCACCGAAAGTTGACAACATAGTGCAGAACTAAGCTCAAATAATCAATCCAATTGTGGATAAGTTGCCATTGATCTTATAGAGTGCTGGAACAAGATGATCTTTGTATGTAGGGGCTATTATGTTCTTTGCGTGGCGAATGGATAAATCCCCGCAGTCTAGAATACCTTTCCTGTACTTAAATTCGTGCGGTATCACATTACATGCATTGATTGCGAAATAAAGCTGAGGAGAAATTAATCCGAGTGAATATCTTCCCTAACTTACCTATAATTAAAATGTAAACTTAAAAGAACACGACGGCAAATTGTTTGAATGTATTAAACTACTTTTGTATCAGGGAAAAGTTTTCAGCAGTAACCATGGAAGACGTAAATCCTTGGTCTTTGAGGGGCTCATTGACAAACGCAAACGGAAAATTTTGAATTACGACACAATCAAGGATACTGGCATATTCGAGAGCGTAGATTTGTTTGAGAATAGGGACGTATTAGAGTGATTGAAATTAAAATGGTGACTAAGCACAAATGTCAACTAAATCATGATACTATCTTTAATTCTCGTTGTCACCATCTTCAAGAACGATTCGATAATATGACTAACGCGTAGAGTAACACAAGGAGGGGGGAGGGGGCTTATTCCAAGAAAATCATTTTATTAAGTGCATACTGATAAGATCCACTGTAGCTCCTTAGAGAGTAGAGGCTCTTCATGCATCCCATTAATCTTGCATGGGGGGTTATTCAAGCGGGGAACTATTTAAGTGTGGGAGTAAATCAAGGACAAGTGTCAGTATCATAAAATATTAAGGCCTATGGCAAAACCGTTAGTCTGACTAGCAGAAGCAAAGTCAAGTCACTACATTTTATTTTTTGAACCTGTTGCTGTGGACACTCCTTTGTTTACTTACAATATTGCACAACATTTTCAGACCGATTTAATACATTCTTATTTCGCTATATTACATACTTTTAAAGAGGCCTGATAACTAGATCTCGTGTAAAGTCTAGAAGTAAGAATCTTCCTTGGCTTTGACCAGTTGCAAAAAGGAACTCTTTCCAGTAATTTCATGTTTTTTCATTGCATTTGTGTAGAGGGAGGAGTCAATTATAGTTAACAGGCTTTACAGTAGTGAGAGTATCTCGAATGCTGGATTCGAAAAAAAGTGATTAAGCGCATCTGAAGCTAAGTAAATACGAGTGCAAATGTAGGCTTTGACAATATGCGTACTTTGCATACGTGTGTAGGTGAGAGTATTGTCGTTGTATGGCCAAATGTCTTTTAGTGCGCGCTGCCGTATATCCCTTGTATTCTTGACTGTTAATTTCAGAATCAGCACACAATTGCTACATGGTCCGTTTGTAGTCACCGATAATTACTCCACTGGCACCCACGAGAAAGAGCTAAAGAAGACTTAATTAATATGTGCTCCGATGCGATTTTGCACTCCTTACATTCTTGTTCTGGATAAAGATATTCAGTGAACATTTATCGTAGATAACGTAGACTAACGTAGAGATACGTCCTTTGACAGTTTGAAACTTTCCCATTAAGACATAGTTTTTAGATTTCAGTTCATGATTTTATGAGACAAGGCAAACCAAACAGCCTTCTTTAAGACCATTTGCAGATCTACGCGATAGGAGGAATAAGTCTTGAATGTGATATTTTGTTTTAAGGGCGTTTGATGGTTTGCTTACCACTGCGATTTTTAAAAAAGGATCTCCTAAATATTTTTTAGTGGCATATTTACTTTGGTACTCTGTTAATATCTATCTATAGTTTAATTAACACATCAAACACCTTTTCTATGCAAAGTTTTGCCAGGACGGACTACAAATCACTGATTTTGCCATTATATAACCCAAGTGAAAACCAAAAACCCATTGTTTATAGCTCTTCATTTCTTGTCTGAGCGACAAAACCAGAAATTTTCAATCTTCATTTGACCCGAAAGGTGAAGCACTGGGCTACTTACGAAACAATTTTGGCAACGAGTTCCGTGTCCTGTCTGGCAAAACTGCCCATGTATCTGACGGTGACTGCGCAAGCGACTCTTCTTTTCTTTATTCACAGATGAACGATGGGATATTATATTTGTGGAATGAAAGTCAGGGGTCTGAAGTGGCGGAACCACAATGGTGTATGGGGGTAAATACCCCCGCTTTTCTGAAAATATCGTAATTTTGATTCGTCCAAAAACGGAAAAAAATCTTTAGTATAGGGGTAGGCCAAAATCAACCTTTGTTTTTTAGTCACATACTGCCTTTATTTTCACCTCTCCCTGTCCATTTTTTTAACTTAGTGATCGCACTCTTTGTGTATCCCATGGACATGGTTGTCACCTTGGTATTTGTTAACGTATTACGTAAACAGCCCATGCAAAGCAGTACACACTTTTATCATTAAATCATTTCGACTCTCCGCTTTTACTGAGTTTCCTTTTTCCAACCTTTTTACTCGTTGAAGATGGCTGCAAAGTATGTCCGAGATCGTTGTAATAAAAATGTAGTGAAAATTGACAATGACCTCTGCCTACAATCCTGGGGAATAGGAAGTTAGGTTTTTACTAAATTTCAGTAAAAATAGAACAAATCACGCAGTTGGCATATGAAAGGTGTGTCAATTTCTGGTATTTGTTTGTGTTCTTGACCTCCGCTTAGCAGAAGGTAGGTCTGATATGAAAGTCTCCAAAATGCTCTTCTTCAAACAATATGTTGGAACGGGGGGAGGAGGGAGGAGAACTTGCATATTTCAAAGTCCAGAATTGTAGAACAGATAGGGCTATCATGCCAAGAAAGAGCAATATGAAAGTTACAGGCTACCTTTTTTGAGGACCACCCACTTTGGAAAATTATGTTCAAGGTAAACAATACATATTTTACATGCTTAATATTAATTAGTTTCTTTGAATCCTTCTAAAGCCGGCATCTTTGGGCCAAAGGTGTTTCCCTATGAACAGAGGGCGTTGTCCCGGTAATTTTTGTGCTCTTCCACTTTGGGGACACTGGCGCCGCCGCTGGGAGCCTGAAAAGAACTACAGAATGATGTTTACGTCACTTTTATTGAGAGTTTAAACTTTCATTTGAAAGTAACGTACGGCCACCGATGAGAGTCTGTATGCAATATCATCCGGAAAATATTTCTGATTCGTTAAATCTTGACAGCCCCGATATGTTTGAAACAAAGCTAATACATTTACAAGTTAAAAAATTTCAAACTCTCAAACAAAAGATAAATTTGGTTCAAATACCAAAGTCTGGTAGAAATGCATCTTTACTACGACTCTGGTCTGACTGTACCCGCGCAAAATTGTTTTTGTTACCAAGTGTAATTTACTTAAATGCTGCTTTCCCTGACACGTAATTCGTCCCATGGTACAGGTGAAAAGGTTTTAAATAGTCCAAAAAAGCCTACGAATAGGCTTAAATGCAAAACAAAGAACCTACTTCTCAGATTGTTCGAGTGATGAACCCCAAAACCCCAAACCGACCTCAGAATCTACATGTATCATCTCCCCACCACTTCCTGACAGCGATCTAAGCACTTGAGTTTTTCTACTTAATATTTGCTTTTATGAAAGTTATAAGAGGCTCTTCAATAGCACCACTAAAAACTCACTTTCTCTAATTCTTAGAAAGGACAGCTGATGATTCTCTTCTACTTTGTTGAACCTACGTAATAACAAGCTTAATGGTCTTGGTCAAAACAACGTTCAACGGATCGGCCTGCTTCAAGGAAATGCAATGACTTCAAAGTGGATCTCCGTCATCAACAACAGCTGCTGCAGGTTAACCTTGCTTATATTTCTTAGCCAGCACAGAACACTATGTGGCAGGTGGGTTAATGAAAGAAACTGGAAACAGAAAGTAAACATCAGTAGAACGAAGAGCACGCCAGTTACACGTGATGATACTTATAAAAGTAACAAGATTTTTCTCTTTTAGAACATGTAACACCGTTCGTACATACTATGAAGGCTGGCATCACGGGGTAACCAAGATTTAAAATCTTTATTTTTCAGACTTATTTGAAAAAGTCTATCGTCACTTATTCAAATGTTGTTCTCCTTTCCATCCTTCGTACAGTAAAATAGGAAACAAAGATACGTAAAATCTTCAAGCTATCAGAAGTGTGGCATTCGTCTTGAATGCTGATGTTAGTCACCTCTCTGAGAGTATCTTATCTCATGAGTCGTTTAACATAAGTTGCATGTTTCATAGTTCACAAGTTCGAAATAAGCTAGCCATGTAAAAACACTGGTACAAATAAGAGCTAAATTAAAAGAAAATCTTTTTGTCTTCCTGTTTTCAATTGGAATTCATTCTTTATCCAAATCTCAGTTTCATAAAAAACTATTGGAGGGAAACAAGCATGTAACTGTAGTAAAATGTGCCAGATTTCAGTACCAACTTTTATGACTTCCAAACGGGTATTTTATCATTCAACATTTAATATTCTTAATTTCTCGTTTTTAAGGACGTGCCCTACGTACTTGAGTTGCTGACGTTTTCCTTTTTAGAGACGTTTCCACTCAAGTGGTTCGCCAACGAGATTCAGTACATCAATGTTGGTCTTCCGGTCGACTTACAAGATTTGCATCATTCTGCAGTAGAACCACATTTCCGCTACCTCAACATTCGGATGGATTTCTTCTGAAAATACCCAGGTCTTGTATCCATACAATAGAAAGGAACAAACAGTGGCGTTGAGGTGACGAGCTTTGAGTACAATTGACAATTTAAGATCTGTGAAAAGGGACATAATTCTTCTAAATGCATCTTCAACAAGAAAATATATATTCCATATTTCTTTCTTTCATCTAGAGTCTGCAGCTTTGATTTTCATAAATTGACTCACTACGTTATCCCTTTTATGGATTTAGCATTGTAATATACCAGGAATCTTTCATGAAACAATAAAAATGACTTGAGGAGGCATCTCACAAAGATTTATACCACCTCACGCACTCTTCCTAAAATATAATGGACCGAAGTGTTTCCTGTCTCCTACAGAGCAGTTTCCATTTCCACGTTGATCTCTTCACGGACTTACGCCTTCACAGTCTTTGCGTGCGTAAGAGCATACTCTAATTCAACTTTAAGTATAGGAGATGACACTAAACTTATCGACCAGGCTTGTGAACTTCATAATCCACAATTTTGGATACACGTACTACAATAACTAAAAGACAGGACTCAGCCTTCAAACATGAGACTTAAAATATGAATCTGTGATGGTTACGAGGGCATGTACACAGGCTGGTAGCTTAAACCAGGTCTTACGTGTTCTGATATCATTGATATACCAGGGAAAAGTACTGAATTCGTTATCTTCCTCTTATACCTTCATCAGAATTTTATATTTAAAACAGTTATTTATTTATTGATCATCGGCACAGGATTTCTCCTAGAATTTGACGAGCGTTGTATAGAAACCAGTTAGGGGTCCATCCTGGGTTATATCCGTTTTCTTTTACTTTATCGTACCCTATCTCTGTTTGTTCATTAGTAGTGCCTTCAAGTTTCATTTTATACGATTTATGTTGCATGAAATATAAAATTTTACTATCGTTTAGACATCAAGCTAATGGTAGACGTTTGCTTTCTGTTGCTTCCTCTTGCCTCATATCCAGGTAGCTTCATTTTTGGCTGAAAGACATTCATAGTTGAGCTCTTAAGACCTCTATTTTTGTTTCTTCCTCCTTGTACTCCTTTGATCTGCCTACTTAATGAGAACTGCTGATCTGAAGGTGAGTTCTTTCGTTCGCTTTACTACGGCATTATGCTGCAAATTCAATATAAGAAGGCCATCCGTTTCTTTCTTGGTCCTAGTCATGCTATGCATCCTAGCTTACTCTTTATGTCGAGTTTAGTACTGGCTGGATCACCGCTTTATGCACTTTTGCATCTATTTTTATACTGATTGTCTTATACCTGCAACTCAGTTAATATCTTTCTCCATTTCTTTCATCTTGCTTTCACTCTATCTTTTACTGCCAGCTCACACTCTCCTCAAGTTGATAAAGTAGTAAAACTCAGCAACGTTTATGAAGCTTCGTCCATACGTCTCAATCTCTTTGACCACTTCTCCTGTTTTCTCATTCTGCATCTTGTTCTGCGCCGTGTTCTGCGTCTGCTTTGACATAGTCATATTTTCTGAAGTTTGTTCTGGCTAGTTCCCCTGGCTTGGCTCTTCATTACACTGCCCTCGATCACATTTTGACCAAGAAAGCGGTTGCCAGAAATGCTGATTGAAATAATTCTGATCGTGTCATGTACGTTACTGTTGTTAAAACGCCTTTTACCTCTGATATCTGCTATCTAGTTTAAAGTGGATCTGCTATTTAGTTTTGTACACTATACTATTATGTATACTACTATATTGTTACTTTGCTGAACACCCTTCCGTGCATAACAGTTAATTAAGGATATTTGGGGAGGAAGAATCATACAGTATCCACTAAAAAAATTAGATAGATTTAAGCAGTGACAGCAAAATTGGAAGGGAGATGAGCTTTTTAAACTTTGACAAATATCTTGCTCTAAAGAAAGTAAATAACAATTTTATTAAAGTAAAAAACCTGCTTTGATTGGTTCTGTTGCATACAATATGCCTACTGTTTTTTATTTTCAAGCCTGACTTAGGAATGACTTTTTACTTTCCAGTTGCATTTCTTGGATTCTGTTGGAGACATTTCCATCCAGATAGCAATGTTTTATCAGTTTTGTGGAGAACGTTGCAAAATATGGGGAGGCGTGGTCTACTAAGATTTTTTCCACTTAAGGGTTCCCTGGCTGATGTAGCTGTGGTATTCGTGTCGTCTCTCAACAGTCGTGTAAGTTAGACATAAGCTACACTTAAAGATCCTTTCCTATTTTCTCTTTCTGATTAATGCAATTTTGAGGTCTTCTTAATTCTGGTCTTCACATTTGCAAGATATGATTTTCCATCAATCATCCCTAATAGTTAAGTTTTAGAATTGCTAGATAAACTACAGTTAAATAGTAAAGATTTTTAAAGAAAAAGCTTGGCTTTTATAGGACTTATCGTCGACCTTAAACTGGTAGCAAACGTATAGTGCCACTTGAATGGTAAGACAAATATATTCAAGAATATACAAGAAACTACCACGTCCACTTGATGTACAAGCATGAATATTTCAGGAGGACTTTGCGTCTACACCTGATATCTCCTGTGAATCGAACCTGACGGCATAAAATCGCAAGCAACCTACTGCGGAAATTCTGCATGATTTTTATTGAACTTCACGTGTGAGGTTGTTGATATCTCTTTTAATAGATTTCAGTACTGCGCAGAATCCAAAGTGGCCAAAATAAAGATTGATCTAGAATATCACAGAACGCTTCTCTGCTAGTAATCACCATAATACTCATTTAATGCGTGGTCTCCATAAGTAAAAAAAATCGTGAACTACGAATTCTTGACTATAAATAGAAGTTTCCCTAGCTCTCCGATTTAAAATATTGTTAAATTTGAAAACTAGCATTATAAAGACATGCATGTCAGACCGCCCTGCTACTAAGCGGAGTTCTCGAAAACAAATAAAACCAGGAATTAACACCCCTTTCAAGTGGCAAGTGTCTTGCGCGATCTGTTCCATTTTCACTGAAATTAAGCACAGACTTAACTTCTATTTGTCCAGGGTTGTAGAATTTAAAATTCAATTTAAATATTTGATATGAAAGTCGCTTTAAGAATGACGTAAAAGAATAAATATTGTACGATGATCTTCATCCCAGTACATGTAGGAGTGGGCAAGGCTTCAATTCAATTTCTCCAAGACATTACCTTCAACCCACACTTTCGTGATTGTGTAAACGGTTATTGAATTGCTTTCTTTTCCACAATCAATTTTCCTCTTGTTATTCTGTCACATACCTATTAATATATATACATGCATATATATATATATATCTGCATAATTCTCTCTATATACATCAAAGGTAAATAGATCACACTTACGTTAACTCGATTAAAATTATAATCACAAGATTTCTACAAATATAATTACTGTAAAACATAACAGCTCTGTCGTACAACGATCCAATTACGATTCAAATCACTCACAATTTATAATGTATGCATTTTAATGCCGCTGTATGTCTTCTAGAGAACATAAACATAACTTGAACAAAAGCTTGATTTATTATGCTTATAAGAAATACTGTTTCTAGGTGCTAGATTGAATATTGTAATTACAACATTCTAGATGATTTCCTGAATGGTTTTATCAGCCTTGAAATCCATGATAATAGCAATACAGAGATGCAACTTTTTGCTATTGCTTAGACTACCTCCAGTCTTTTCCACAGACATCATGAACCTTTACTCCAGATTTTGTTTGGTGACTAATAAAACAAAAAGCAACTCAGTTATATTACTACAAGAAATTGAAAATTTCAATTATATTTACAGGTAGTTAAAAATACTTAATTGATTGCATCCAGTTGATCTTAACAGGTGATAGTCTCCTTGCTGCTAATTTTTAAAATTTTTCTTCCTTTTCTTGCAGCCAAGGTGCTCAGCGACGAGTGCTTGGATAGGTAGTAGACTTATAAGGTGTTAAATACTAATATCAGATGATCTTTTATGTCTTTATGAGATTGACTCGAGTTGATTTTTGAATGACATCCTTGCAAACCGGAATACAACTAAAGCACTTAACTACAAATTTTTGTTATTTAGCTTAAAAATAGAAGCTGCACACATGATGACTGTCCCTCTACCCTGGTGTGATTAACATATTCACAGCATGTTCAAATGCTGTCGTTCTCTCCGTCTCTCTTTCTATCAAAACCCCTCTATAAACCTTTACACAGGAGAGTAATTTTTCAATCTTGCAATAATGTTCAATGTTTGCAACACTGTAAATTCTGGAATTCTGAGAAGTCATACCATATTTCCCAAACTAATGATCTTCAAAACATTTAGGCTACATTTGATCATAAATTTTAACAATCTACTTCAACGTCTATTTTTCATTCAAGGTAGCCTATATCAATTGAAATAATCATGAACATGTGGAGGATTTAAAGCTGTTTTAAGCACCGCAAACTTTATAGGTAACTGGAAATTATAATTTGTCCACTAGTAATAAGAAAGATCCAATCAAACTGTTTGTTACCCAATGCTGGTCTTTTTTAATTATGTCTTCTATACAACCCAACCAGCAAAAATTGAACGCTTTAACGGACAGAGCACCTGTTTGTATTGACCAGCTTATCCAGCTCCCGACCGGCTCAGTGATAAACTACAAAGACAGAGGCCTCGATAAATTGGGTACCTGTGTAGCACGAACATGAAAAAGCAATTGGTGTTTCAATGACAATATTTGATCCGTCAAAGCTCTTATTTCCGAAAGTTTACAAAAGGACACAAAAAGAAAATAAGTGAAGAGTCACTTCAGTAATTATATGTTCTTGGGCTCCTAAGTAATTTCTTTATGTGTGTTTGGAATGGTTTTTGTGAGAATAATCAACTTTGTCTTAAAATTTCATGATAGGCAAGATTTGCCTTAGATCCCAAGTCATACGCTCTTTACAATTTTTTGACTACGTCACTGATTCAGGTGAGAGTAATGTTATTGCCAATAAAAGGTACAGAATCAAATAACTTTTTCTGTCGTTACTTTGAAATTCCCACAGTGTGCCAATGCATAAAACGAGGACCTGAAATTAACCAGGGAAGGCCGCATAGGTCTGAAAAAAAAGTTCCGGTAAAGTACCATTTCAAGTGGAGAATGCAAGGGATGCTGACCTGACAAGAAACCCAGTAAACCTATGAATAAATTTATGTTGAATTTATAAGTTTAGCTTAACAATTTAAGACCGAAGACTTTGTTACCAATATTTAAAGTATAATGTAGCATTACAGATTCTAAATTGGAGCTATTTGATTTTGAATGTAAGAGCACCTGCTGCACTGGACACCTGCAATAGTTTCAAACCTGCAATCAATGATTAACCACTTTGTTCCTTTTTTAACCAGCGTAATAATAAAACATAAAGATTAAGATCTTGTTACCGTTACCACATCAAATATAGTTCAATAAGTTTTGTAGTCAATTGCACTAGAATATTCTAAGCAGTTTCAAATGACTTTACCTCAGCAATAGCAGTTGTGAATCCATTGAAAACCATGTGCTGCCACAAATGCAAATCAACAGTAAGATATAACAGAATCCCGGCAAGAGTGTCGCAAAAATTACCGTCTTATTCACCACTTTTCCTAAAACTTACTAGCTTCCAAAGAGATTTATCTAAGAGCACACATATAGAATATAGGTCTTGACGTTTCAATGACGCCCTTCCTTTCTGCTACTCTTTATTAGAAAGCCTTCCTTCTTTTCAGATGCGATGTTACTCAGGCTTAATATTTACACCAAACTCTTCAACTTTGCAAATTTAAGCAGACCTAAAAAAGCATACCAATGTGAGACTTAAACGCAAACGTTCAAGAAGGGCACATTATAGACGCAAACGTTCAAGAAGGGCACATTATAGACGCAAACGTTCAAGAAGGGCACATTATAGACGCAAACTTTCTAGAAGGGCACATTATAGACGCAAACGTTCAAGAAGGGCACATTATAAACGCAAACGTTCAAGAAGGGCACATTATAAACGCAAACGTTCAAGAAGGGCACATTATAAACGCAAACTTTCTAGAAGGGCACATTATAAACGCAAACTTTCTAGAAGGGCACATTATAAACGCAAACTTTCTAGAAGGGCACATTATAGACGCAAACGTTCAAGAAGGGCACATTATAAACGCAAACGTTCAAGAA
>JAAAKL020005549.1:0-19140 GCA_010016065.2 Carybdea cf. marsupialis auct. non (Linnaeus, 1758)
TTATGGGGGTGGGAGGGGGGGGGTGGGGGGGGTGGGGGGTGTGTGGGGGGGGGGGTGGTTTGGGGGTGGGGGGGGGGGGAGGGGGTAGTGGAAGGAGGTAGCGAAGGAGTTGAGTTTATATTCCCAAAATGGTATCTCTTGACGTAGATTTGTTTCATTATATGTGCTGTCAATCAGAATAAACTGCCAATCTTTTTCGTTGTTATTAAGAAATCCAATTTGATATGTGATGTATGCGAGTTAAAAACTTGGCTGTTAGCAAGAGAGTTCATTAAGAATATGGCCTGAAATCAAATAAACAGAGCAAAAGCTGTAGGTAGGCAGCTGCTTCCAACACATTCATTAGTTGTTTATTATTACTGTAAGATAGTGACCAAAATATTAGAAGGTATAGTATTGGTATGTTGGTCTGTCGTACCTTCTACAGTTAAAGCGTTATTATCCTGTACGTTTTACAGATTTGAATGTGAAAGTAAAAGTCGGTCAAAGTACTTAAAAAGTAGGTTATTAAGTTAAACTGATGGTGGCTATCAGAGTTATGCCGGTGTCATAGTGAGATGCTATGGAACATTTTTTGCCTTCCAATTCTGTTCCATGTTAACTGAACTTGCACGTTCCCTTAAAGATTGAATGATGGGCGGTAGTGACCTTGAGCATTTCAACTGATTGTGATCAAACCCTTTCTAAACCGCCAGTTACGTATTGAATATTCTTTCTAGGATGTCAAACATGATGTTGATAATTAGATCATCCAGTTTGAAGGATGTAGTAATAAGGCGCATTCCTTAAAAACTTAAAAGTTTTACGTCAAACGATCGAGCATTGTGTTTTTGGACAAAAAGACCCAAAGAAAATTTCTGTAGTTCGATGGTGACATTGATTCATCCAGGAAATCACAAATTTGCGCAACCTGTGAATATTATATAAGTTGTTTGAAATGGGTATTATGCAATCAACTAAATTGAGTGTAAAATTGGGCATAAGATGGCAGGATCTCCTGGAAAATGGTAGCAATTCGCGTAAGACGTGTAAAGCATCACGCCCCAGATTGAAAGCTGAGTAAATCTATGGCTGTTCACTTAACTAGTAGCATAAAAGCAACTAGCCTGGGTTCACCCCTGGTTCGCCCCGTTTTAAACTGACTCCGCGCTATTGACGCCATGTTCTAGTTTATTCTATTTCCATGCAGTGTAAATGCAATTCGAACCCGAATAGGTTTTGAATCAGCGCATGCGTATTTCCAATGGAAAAGTTCTTAAAATCGTACTTAAAATGAACGATTGTGGAAAATTGAAGTTAGTGTTTAAATTTGTTTGAAATAAGTAAGGAAACCATAAACAGTGGTTCAACTTGGACTGACGACCAAGTCTGGTTAGTGTTTGCATGAACGATAGGATCCTACAAAAATTACACGGTTGTACAAGCAAGAAACCAATCTACGATAAGGGAGAAATTGCATAAGTTTCTACCAAAAGTAAGTGAGGAATACAATAGTTGAAGAAAAACTACAAGTAAGTTAACACCAGCAACGATCTGTCGGGACGAATTTTGTTGTAAAAATTGTATTATTCTGCAACGGTATCACATATCGATGCTACCGTTGTGCGCGCCAGTAAAGGAAGACAATTTGGTATGTGAGCTAGTTTAACCGTTGTGAAACCTGTTTGCGATTACTCTACAAATATAATATGTTGTTGTGTAAACGCAGTAATGTTTCCCCCGGTTTAAACTAGGTCTAGCTTGACCCTGGTGAGTTTGTGCAGTGGAAACAGGGCATTGACTTTCGAGCAGAGTTTTAACTTGTTTTCTGAGCCATTCCCCGAGGAGCCACCTCCTTCAATATATTTGGCAGTTACAGACACGTCCCAATTTTGCACTTTGGTATCTGAAGCATAATAAGGCCCATACTTGCTTATGGATATAACAGCGAGACCGGGACTCAAACCTGTTAATCTTGTAGCTAAGGGACTATCAGTCAGCCATTTTAACCACTTTTTCATCTCTGCCTCAAGATCTTGCCATACCTTAAAAGCTGACAGTGGTACCGTTCATGTACCAGCAATGCAGTTTCTAGAAAAGAAGAACCGTCATAAATCACTGAAAATCCAATAATTTAGTATTTGGACTTAGTCTATGGTAAAATTCAGTTACTACAAGTTCAACAAATCTTGCAGGGTCGGTTTCACCGGTTTGTTTATTTACAGCTTGAGGCTAAGCTCTATTATCATGATCTTGCCATTCAGAGATGACAGTTCGGCTACTCTGGACAAGTACAGAATCTTTAGTGGTCGTCTTCTTAGAGCTAATCTCACCTTATTTGATCCCTTGGATTTCTCCAATTACAAAGTGACTTCAAATCGGAAGAGTCAACATGTTTTGTATGTGTGCTCTAACTGGAACTCTTGTTCATAGCAACCACCGTTGTAAAGAACGAAGGGATGATGCTT
This sequence comes from Carybdea cf. marsupialis auct. non (Linnaeus, 1758), assembly GCA_010016065.2. NCBI lineage: Eukaryota > Metazoa > Cnidaria > Cubozoa > Carybdeida > Carybdeidae > Carybdea > Carybdea cf. marsupialis auct. non (Linnaeus, 1758). The sequence continues at coordinate 2,448 of JAAAKL020005549.1, forward strand.
CCATAATTGTTGCTATTGCCAACAAGCTTAAGAGAATGGTCGACGGATAAGGCTTAAGTAATCTAATTATGATAATTCATACCGTGAACCACAAGGCACCGACAACTGATAAACATCTGCTTTAAAAGACAGTGGAGGAGTTGGAAAAAAATGCAAGAGAATGAGGCAAACCTGGTTTAGGAGGGATATTGCCATTCAAATCATGATTCACGTAAAAAAAAATCTCTCTAACCATATGCTATTAGTTTTTCTATTGAAAAATTATAGTTTGTGAACAAGCAGGCCATTTAATGAGCGATTTAGCAGTGTAGTTTCTGGCGTGGTCTTGATACGTCTATAAACTTTGGACGCCAGGCTTATGAAGATGTCTACGCTGTGGTTTAAGTGTCTAATTGCGTTGACGAATTTAACATGCATGCGTACCCGGTGTACATATTGATGGATAGAAACAGCCAATGATGCTAGATTTGCAATCAGCAATCTTGTAGGCAGACTCTTGTGAGAGGAAGAAGGAAATCATGAATGATAACTAAGCTACATGCCTCTTCTTTACGATGGAAAGAACGAGAGGTTAGTCAACTATGTTCAATTAGATGCCCAAGGGCCTTCAGCCATGCAGAACTAATATCTGCCCAATCATCAGAAAACTCTACCTTTGACCTCTTAAATTAATTATTCGGCAGTCGTAGATTGTCAGTTTTCTCTCATTTTTTTATATGTGCAGATGACAACATATTGTTCTAGACATTCAGACCGTATTGGGAGGATACGTGCATTCATTTCAAGGTTTAAACATGGCTTCCGTCACTAGAGGTATGATAACAGGCGTCCAGACTTCGATCTGCTTAAAATCCAATGCAGCCCTAGTACATGGAGGGAAGTTTGAACTGGCTTGACCACCTCCGTCCTGGCATTGAAGGCCCTTTGTTTTGCCCAATCTAAACCATCATACTAGTGGAGTCTACCCCGATAAACATAGGCAGATAGTTCGACTACTTTTCTCAATACTTATGAGCTGATATAGGTTTTAGATTCTAGTAGCATTCTCGTTAAAACGCAACCTAGACCTCTTATTTGATGATGATGGCCAAGTTTTACTTGGATTTTTGTATTCTCCGCTGGTCGTTAACTTTTCAGCTACTACGTGTATTACAGTGAAAGTGGCTGGGTACACCACAGTCTTATATCCTTTATGTATTCAACAATCATATTCAGGGTGACATAAATGTGAGAAGATTCGATACGGTACGATCGATACGATCGATACGACAGGATCTTATAGTTCCCAGTGGCTGCCCCCTTGAGTTTGGGGATGATAAGTTGTTAAAGATCCCCAGCGTTGAAATGAAGCCCGCGATGTGGTTCCCTGAGGAAGCTTTCGACCACACGCTCCACACGCTTCTAACACTTCACGCTCTCCACACGGTCACATTTCACATTTACTTACACGAAGTATTCTCACGACTATAGTAAACTTCTAACATTTGGTCATGTTTCCGAATGGATACTGCTGTTTACGAGGATATGAAGGGGCTCTAACCAGACGTAAACAGAAAAGACATCTGGTTGAACCTGTCAACCCTATTACGTCATGTATCACAGACGATCCAACTTGTCCTTCAGCAATTTCACTATAGTTCTTCTTCACGTTTTATGCTACCCACCACAAAAATTCCACTAAATCATCATATAGCGCTATCTGGACCGTTTTATGAAGATGGGTCCTTTAATAGTTCAATTACCATACAACAGAAGTAGAAGACAGTTTCTTGTATACAAATGACCAATCGAATGTACCATAGTACCGTTAAGTTTCAAACTACCAAAAGGAGCCAAACGATTGCTTATAAGACGGGAGACTAGCTTAAAGGAACTAATTTGGGCGGATTTGTAAAAATCCGAAAAAATCCGCGAAACTTTGTTCCCGTTAAACATAACTTCTTTTGTGGGCGCCAAAATTAATTCCGCCAATTCGCGATTGATTTTGCGGATTGCTTGATCCGCCAAAATTAGTTCCCTTAATATATTTACCCTAATAAAACAGGCGGAGTACTATTTATAGCATTCTCTTTGTTTTTATTTATAACAAAATATATTGTATTGACTATTTAGACATAAAAATATGAAGGCTGGTGTGTATAAGCATGAGACGGTTATGAACAGCTTACAGAAAGCAAAAGATAACTTGATGGCTCTATTTCTTCTGCGGAAGTTCACATTAAAGAAAAGGAGTGTGCTCGTGCGTTTGTGTTTGCTTGTGTGTGTGTGTGTGTGTGTGTGTGTGTGTGTGTTTGTGTGTGTGTTTGTTTGTGTGTGTATGTTTAATATAAACCTAACAACTGATCTTGGGGCAGTCGTAAAAATAGATATCAAAACAAAGAACAACTGAAAGCTTCACAGCAAGGTTTCGGAATTTTATGTCAGGCCATATTCAGGCTGCTTGCAGAAGCTTTACGGGAAACAAGAAAGATACCTAACTAACTCATTGGGCAGCACAAGCTCCTTTTATATTTTAATATTGTTCTGTTTGTCAGGTCTGTCAGTTTCTGTTAGCACATGTAAGAAAAACACGCGGTATCTAGTTCAATAAGGTGACACCTGAAATTTTTACAGTGGCAAACATACTGCTCTGTTTTTATCGTTGCCAATATCCTTTCCTTCGCCGATCACGTTGTGTCGTTAGACTAGTCTCATTCTCTATCCTCATTCATAAGCAAGATACCAGCATTGCATTATCTTATCTCCGTGGAAAACGCACATAAGATAGATCTCGTTACGCCGAGCGTTTTTTCGATTTTTCAAAGAGACCCCACAAGGCTAAAGAAAATCTAATGAGGTCAAATCATCATCTCAGACTGTAAAAGAGTATCTGCACGTCGCTAGCCTATCTTTATTCAGTCTTATCTTTCAAATCTGCTAGGCAACTGAAAAATGTCGCATGTCATCAGTTCCATTTTCTGTCAGTCTTCCCTCAGATGAGGTGTAAAACGAGGAGACGGCCATCGGCAAATGACACGATGAATGATGAAGAGTGTTCAATAAATGCTATGCGGTGGATTTAAGGTGACACATGAAATTCTTTAGTCTAGCACTTGGAAAACGAATTTATCGCGTATAACAAAGCATCAATACCAGGCTAATGTCACTATTTTGACCTCTAGTGACGGAAAGAAGACTCTTTGCGAAATAGATGAGACCTCCAAGAACATGATTAGTTTAACTGCTGTCGAAGCTTTGTCTAGTAGACATTGATTGTTCATTTTCTCTTCCCGTTAGGTCTAAGTGTTGCTGAAAGCCAATTAAGATGTAGTACAGTAATCCATCAATTCTGATATTTTATTACGGTGAGTTGAAACCTCGGAGGTATACCATTTGTGCTTATAGGAGGGAAATATGTCTCTATAAATTCAATAGCATAAAGAAGTAAGTTTTAGCATACTTAGAGTATGTAGTATACTTCGAGATAATTAAATCCCAGGCCCTCCACCCCAAGTTGCATTTAGGACATGCTTTCCTCTTCCCATATCCTCAGGTTTTGATTAAAAGGCACTCCATGACCCAAGTTGCTCGTTATTAATGAATCTTCTAGACAGCCTTGTTGCAAGCTTGCTTGCTTTCAAGCCAAGATTTAACCTCAGCGTATTCTGTTTCACTGAAGAATCCTTCAGTAGGGCGCAAGAGTTTTTCCTGCAGACTGACTATATATACCCTATATACACAAAAGGATGCATAAAAGCCTACCATCATATATGAGTATAAACGTGTTTAACTTGTTGGTTCTATGTAAATTATATATGTACATATATAACAAGTATATGTGGTGAATAACCATCCGCAAGAGTGCTCAATGCATAAGCGCAGACCAATATGCAAGTACATCACTAAAGGAAGACACGGGACATTTGCTACTCTGAGGTTCGCGCTGAGGCGATCTTCAGGCAAATATCTGGCAGATATTCAGGCAGATACTTGCCTGAAGATCGCCTCAGCGTGAAACTCGGAGTAGCAAATGTCCCGTGTCTTCCTTTTGTGGTTTACTTGTATGTATATAAGTATTAATACTTGTATTTATATATTTATTTATAAAATAAATAAAATAAACCCGTCCGATGAAGGAACAAATTTCCCAAGGCTTGCTTGAAAGCCCAAGCTGTTTTATTTTTACCTATATATTTGTGTTTATATTTATATATAAGGATTTTGAACGTATTATATATACATGAAAATGTGTAGAAAAATGAACTAAGTAATGCCACGTGGAAAGAATTCTACATCAACAAGTAGAGAGAGAGAGAGAACGAGAGAGAGAGAAACGTTTGAAAATGGGAGCATGAAGCGCGTTCTATCATATTTACACCCATTTGTAATCTGTTTTTTTTTTTCGCACAGAAACCATACCATTATCTGTACACTAATCTGTTAGCCTTATTTGTATCGGCACACTAATCTGCAACGTTCGCCAATGTGCTGGCATTTGGTCTGAATTGTTAATCTGGAGAAACCTTCACTGATATCAAGGGGACATAGCAGGCATGATAACAGAGTTTACAAGACTATTCTCAAGTGGAGCAAGTTGTCAAGCTGTTGCTTCCTCTGAGTGGTGGATTTTGCTGATACTTTCGCACCCTTGCTAACGTATGCACAGTATGTAGTGAACAGTAAGAGACCAAAATTCTGTCCATCAGGGGGCCGTATTTTTTATGTCTCCAGTCAGGAGGCGGTTGAATTTTCATCTATATTTTATGAGTCTCTTAAAACTCAATGAACTTTACAAGCAGTTAACAGTGAGCAGATTATAAAACTATAATTCTGTTGATCCTTGTCTTTATGTGTTACGAGAATAGTTCTGGCTGTGGGAAGGATACCGCATAGTTGACCCAGTAAAGGCAAATCAACGTAAGCCTCTGCTTCGGTCTATTACATCTTGGTTATAGTTCAGCAATGAGCGACAACATCATTTTTTTTCTCATGGTACTCACACGAAATCGCTGAATAGAAGTACAAATAGCCTCTTAAAAATCTCGAATTCTTAAGGTACTGAAAATAGTTCCAGATATTAAGAGTTTTATTTAGAGGAAATTTGGGACTAGCAATTCTGACTACGCCCATTTGCCTCTGTTTAATAGTGAACAAGGGGTTTCAAAATCAATACGGAGTGCGACAGGTGGGCTGACACGTAGAAAATCAGTAAAGATTACTTGTGGATAACGGAAAAGCTTCCCTGAAAAATTAGTTAGTACTTGTAAACTGCTCCAAGTCCCATTGATATATTCTTTTGGGCATATTGTCTTTTGGTGGCACTGTTAGTTGTTTTCTCCTGAGGCATTTGTTTTCTGAGCTATAGTATTATCTGATTAACACTTGTAAAAGTTTCCAAGAGCCACTCGATGTTTAAGGTTACAAATAAATGATATATTAAGTACAAATACAGTATTGATACATGGAGGACGTCTTGTACGGAAGTGACAAATGATATATTAAGTACAAATAGAGTATCGATACATGGAGTACGTCTTGTACAAATAGAGTATTGATACATGGAGTACGTCTTGTACGAAAGTGATAAAGGACTATACGTTTAAAAGGACACTATATGCAGAGGGAAAGTAATGACGTCACAAAGGAAAAGTTTTGGAAATAGAATTTAAGATTTGACTCCAGATATCGAAAGGCAACCCTGGGATAGACTGTGTTCCAAAATAACGGACCTGTACTGTATATAATGTTTTAACTAGAGGCGTTTGAATCTCAAAAATCTCTGATCCTTACGTTAGGATCCAACATCAAATAATAAGGCTTTATTAGAGAGATTTAAAACTTTAGATGCTGATATGTCGGTGTTGGGAAAGGGCAACACTCGCAATTTTAGCCATTGACGTTCTCACTAATAGGGCAACATGAAAATTGAGGTTTTTTTCCATAATTCAAACATTTTCAAAATCGTGACGTCACACTTTCCCTCCGTTTTAGAGATTGTGTCATCCTCACAGACTTTCTGAGATCTATTGGAAATTTAAAGGAGCTATGTAGACAACTGCTTAAGAAGCTGCTTGACCCTTGACTTGAACGGGTCAAAGTTGTATTCATCGAAAGGAGACATCACGTAGCAGATTGTGGCATAGATTTTCAGCTTTATAAAAGAATGTAATACTAGATAATTTACTGTAATTTGTTTAGCCGTGAAGAGAAAATGGATTGTGTTAGTTTCGCCAATTTTTTATGACACGTTTTTACAGCAAACCCTAAAACTGTGCAATCATGATATGAAATTTGAGTACTTAACGTAGACATGCCTTGCAACAAGGGATGAAAATCCTTTTCTTCGCCTCGTTCTCTTATTTCTTCTTGCTCCTACTCTTCTCTTCTTGTCCTGTGTTTTTGTACCTTCTCTCTATATTTCCCTCCTGCAATTATTTTCCTCCTCTGCATCCGTACTTCTAATTCACAATAAATACTCATCCGTCTTTATTTAGATACTTAATGTAAGCGTTACCGATACGTGGAACTTATTACGCACTGATTGAATAATCCTAAAATGTCGAATGATAAATTTAAAGATCATCCTTTTCTCCCTTCTTTTCTTTCTACTTTACAAGTCTATTTATGGTTTGAAGTGACGAACTCAATTTGTTAATGAAAATCTTTCCTCCTCTGTTATTCCTTGCACTTCAAATCGTCAGAATGAAGTACTGTACAGTTATTTGTTTTTTATCCTGAAAATGACAAAAAAAGAGGTAAGGTTAGAATTGAATCCCAATATGGCGATTTATACTTTGCAGACTGCAGGACCAAAACAAAACTTCGTTCAGAAATTGATTCTGACATTTCTGCTTTTACCTTCACTTTATCTGCACGCCTAAAAGCAGCTTAAACCCTAAAGTTTTAGACTCAACTGAGAAGATGATGTCATAAAACTCAAACCAAAGGAAAAGAATTCGTATCGATTCTTAATTATTTCCCGCCCGCAATCCAGATTAGAGAAATAGCTCATGTACAAAATTCTTTCTAAACAATATATTTTCTTGTTCTTCACTTTAGTCTGATTCATGGTTAAGACTTCTATAATAGGACCATAATGGAAATACGATCAGCCATTTTTTTAATGCTATGCCTGCCATCCTAAATCATTGAAATCCTTTTCATACTTTTTGTGGAAGCAAATATATGTAAGTTATTATGTTTTTGAAGAGCATTTATGTTTAAATAATCAACTTAGATTTTGAAGGTGCATTTATAATTTTCTCTAATTGTATATTCATATATTGTATTTTTTGTTGTTGAATATTTTTATAGCCTTCTTTTGTGATAGAGGATACATACATGCATACATACATACATACACACATCTGTACATGCATGCATACATACATATATACATACATAAAAATACAAAGTAACAGAGTGACTGTCGGGTAAGGAGAAGGTATACATTGACTCGTGTCACACGGAACCATTAAATAATACTTCAACAATGTGAATTACAATCTTGAGACGGAGTGATCAAAATACATGTAGATTTAAAAGAGTATAGCACTGAGTACAAAGTAAAATTCTGTTGTTAAGATTGCTTAAATGCACAAAGTACACAGGCGAAAATGTAATGTAACTGATGCATCACCGAATAACATGAAAGTATAACCTCCTGACAGAATTAATTTATTTCGCTCTCGTGAAGTGGGAAACTATGTTTCGAGAGATAGGACCCAGAGGTGATTGCAAGCATGGATAGATTGTCATCCGAAGGAGAAAAGTAGCCCTGCTCCTAGTACTGCCTTCCGCCTTGAGCAGGGTGTTGAAGTAGACGTTCTGAACAAGTCTAGAAATGCCAACATAGGAATTCTTGTTGTTGCCTATAAACACGAGGACAACTAACACCTCTTCGTAATTGTATAGTAAAATACTGTAATTTATAATATTTGTGTGGTCATATAAACAGCACAGGATAGGTCATGACGCCTCATGTATCTGTGTTCATTAACTTTTTTACTACTGCTTTGTAGTATCAGGCTATACCTTGTTTCTTTGAGCACTCTATCAACTAAATCAATTGTGCTTGTTGGTACATGCTCACCGTATTTCCTGCATATTTACTTTCTATGGCTCTTAGGGTCAGCATCGTAGACAGATGTGTTCCATACTCAAATCTCTAGCCCACTTTTTGAACGCCAAGCCTTAATCACTAACCCTTAAGCTCGTGGAACCATAGGTAGGAATGTAGAATACCTGGGGTACTTACACTCAAACTCGTTTCAAATGTGGCTACCCAGATGAATATAATATCCAAAAGGAAGCATCTGGCTTTAAAAATTACACGTTTTTCTTTGTCACATCGGATGTTTTGTCTATCTTCTTGGCATGAAGGATGATTTTCGCGTCTAGAAATTTCGGGCGCCATTAATGACAGGAAACAGAACCTAGGCAATCAAGTCTCATGTAAGGTCATCAGAAAGCAGGTGATCCTTGTAGGATATCGTTTGTTATCGATATGACGGCGGGAGAGTAATAAATAATTCAAAATTAGAAGATCGATTCGACAGTTTTATTTCATTTTCAAGATATTACATTCACCTAAAAAAGAATCGGAAAAGAGGTCATGGTGAATAAGGTTTCAAATGAATGGCTTGATAGTATAATCAGGTTACAAAAGTAACGCCGGTTTCCTTTCAAGATATAATCATGCTTACTGTTGTAAGTTGTCCAACGTGAAGTTACACACATTTGAGATTTAGCGCTCGTGAACCGAAACTACTTGTTCACCTACTGGCTATGTTAGTGAGATAACATTGTATACCTTTTGGGTTTTTAAGGTTTAACATATATATATACATATATATATATAAATATATATATATATATAAATATAAAAGAATAAAAAACAACAACATTCCTGTATACCTTTTTGTAAGAGTGTACTGGTATTTTAATGGCAATTAAGCAAGAAACAGAGTTTTAGAATGTTATTGGTATTGTTTTGAATGAGGGACAACATTCAAGATTCCTTTTGCTTCGAGTTGGAATAATTTTACCTCTGCATTTACGATTGACGCGCAGATCCTGTAATGAGTCTCTCCTTCAAGCCGTACTCTTCCAAAGAGTTCCTGAACAATTCAAAAGATAGGAATTGTTATGAATTTGATTATCTTGAGCTTGAGAATTGTCAACTGTTCCATACACCGAATTTTTAGATGAGGGCTAATAAATTCTCCTTGAAAATTATTATTGTCATCATAAATGATATTAGAGAAATAGGAGACACGTCATCAGCGGCTTTCAAATCCCAGACCCAAGAATTGTTAGGCTTGTGTGTTTCCAACTAAACCAGGAGATCCTTGTTTTAAAAGGTCTTTTTCATATTTAATATCAGTAGAAGTACCCGGAGTTGCCCAGGAATCTCTACTGAGTTTTATATTTATCAGAAAATGATTATGGATACTTACTCTCTGACCCTCCCTCCAATAACTAGGCTTCCTTCCTCTCCCATAGCAGCCGTAAGAAGACTCTGTTTGAATGTAGAGCAGTCTCAAAATTGCAAAAGCCATCTCACAACTGACATCGAGCACTCTCAATACTGCAAAGCCTTCTTCCTTCGGATGTCGAGCAGTCTCAAAACTGCAGAGCCTTCTCTCTCCGAACGTCGAGCAGTTCCCTATACTGCAAAGCCTTCTTTCTTCTGAAGTTGAGCAGTCTCAAAACTGCAGAGCCTTCTCTCTCCGAACGTCGAGCAGTTCCCTATACTGCAAAGCCTTCTTCGGATAACGAGCAGTCTCAAAACTGCAGAGTCTTCTCTCTCCGAACGTCGAGAAGTTCCCTATACTGCAAAGCCTTCTCTCTTCTTACCTCCTAGTCCTGTAGTTGTGGATATTGACATCCACCTCTAGCCATATTTGGAGAGCAGGCGCTCTAAGCCATATAATTTGGGTATGAAAGGACTACAATGAGACCCATCAATCAGCCCGATGGCCCTTTTAAATGGGAGCAAGGAATAGAAAGTGGTCATCAGGTTTTATATTGCTCGGTTCATAGAGCACACGCTACGTTGGTTATAGACGCGAGTTCTTTTGGCAACATAATCCTTGGTTATTCCTTGGAAATAGAGTCATATTAACTTTGCTTTAATCGTTAAAAGACAAAATATTGTAAACATTTGCAATGCAGAATACAGGAATGGGAACGGTCTAGGCTTCTTTCCTGCCTTTGCTCGATTCAAAGATTTTTACTGAATACGAGTAAACAACTATGATTGAACTGGGAAAAGATCCATTTGATGTTATTGCTCGTCTGCCTGTTTGATAATATTCATGTCTGAGTCTCCGACGAGGTAATAGATACTGGGCAGTTTTTAGCGTATGCCTCAACAGAAATAATTATTGAAGCACTATTCGAAACTCGTCTCGCACAGATTACCTCCCACTGAAATAGGCCTTCTTGTTGCGTTGTTCTATAGGAGTGTGATTCCATCATCCTAGAAGAGGCATTTGTTCCAAGTTGTTTTCAAGTCTGTAAAGCAAAACAATATGGCAAATCTTATCGGCTAGTGCTGCACCACAGGGCATTCCATGACTGCTTGGAATTTCGTAATCCCTTCACAAGCCATCGCATTATTTATTTATGGATTCTAGCGGTTATGACCACTACGAATTTAGCACGCCTTGGAATAATCTGTTTCTGATATTACCCCTTTCATAAACTTTAACCATTTGGCAAGTTATTTACATTCGATCTGGAGTTGTTCAACTTTTATTCAAGTCAATGAACAATAAGCGGAGCTCATAATGTGTGTGTATTGCTAATGCCATTCTTGGTACTCAATAGAATGCATGTATTTAAAGGGACCAACTTAAGTTGTTCACTGCAGGAGATTGATGCTAAATCAGTTGAAAATTGCCTTTTACAATTTCAGTTCCTATAAGCAGGACACGTACCGTTTGTACTTGATGTACGCTTGTGTCAGTGTTTATTCATAACTGTCAGAATAGTTTGAATATTTCTGTGTATATATTCGGAGCTTTCATTAAATCGGAGTAACTACGAAATATTCGGTTATACATAGAATTGAACTTTCGTTCGAATTACAAGCGTGTTCGGATATTTGCATTGACTGTTGTTATGACATCTATTTCGTATCAAAATGGAGGATTAGTCAGGGTTTATTGGTAATATTACTGTGGAGGATACATATTGTCTGGTGCTAATAAACAACTGTCAAAAGTTTTGACCTAGCTGTAAAAAAGTGCTAGTGTAACTTTAGAAGGATTACTCTTGACTGGATTCTTCGCCTCGCGCGGAACAGTCTCAATTCATTAAAGAAGATGGACTTAATATTCTTGAATGCTTGAGTTGATATTAATTTTAGCATTTCCTGTCCATTTTTTATAGACTGTTAATTTGCTTGGTGGAAGTTAGTGCTGGATATGGAAGATACAGAAGTTACTTGTTTACCAAAGTTGAAGCAGGGTCTGAAAACACCTTTGTCGTCTGCTAACAACAACCATTTACCACATCTCGGCGTCGCGAAATTGAGCAACAAGGACGATCACATTGATAACTTGGATACATTTTGGCAGGAAACTATTCTCGATTCTCACAACACGAATGGAGAGTTGATAACCGATCATCTAAATGATGACCGTGGTCTTGATAAGCGGGCTCTGACGTTGTCTTGGGTGGCATCACATCGAGTGAAAAGAGGTAGCTTGACCAAGAGCAAATCCTTGGAAGGAGAATATGAAAACGACACCAGTAAGCACGATGGAAATGCGAAGGAGCTTATTGGTAGGACGAAGTCATCAGAGATAATACTACGTGTTGAAGGAGACGAATTTGAAAACCATGTGAATGATACATATACACAAGCAGTGGTCCACAGACGTTTATTTAACAAAGACAGGAAAGAGATTTGCTTTGACAATGGCAAGGAAAGTATCATGCGAATTCCGGTTACCAGGAATGGTTTGCGAGGTGAGCAACAGGAAAATTGTCGCTTGGACTTCAGACGTCAGACGCCATCTCCGGTTCTACTTCCAACACTACCGTCACCAAGAAGAGGCACACCCCTGTCACCGCTTTATCTCGACGACCGTTTGTCCCCAAACGGTTCACCCCAAGGACACTCTGTCTCGTCGAGTCCAATAGATTCACCTGTTTCGACTCCTCGTCGTCACCGGCAGTTCCAGTTCCTCGTTAACAGCGAACTGTCAAAAAATGCACCCAGTGGTGTGCAGTCCCTTCCTTCTAGTCCTTCAATCAGTAAGCGGAATTTAATGCTTATGAATGAAAGAAGAAATGAAGATTTAGCTCATGGCATCAAAGAGAGAGGACATGCCCAGCTCAGGCGCGTTGATGTATCAGTGTTACCTACTTCAGGTATGAGAAAGCAAGATTCTTCTATATCGATACATAGTGACGGATATGAAATGCCAAGATATAGCTCCTTATCCGCTCGCTCCGAAAGAACATTGAACAGGCCAGACACACCAATATCAAAAATGAGATGCCGGTTGGCTTCTGGAATACACGAAAACAGTAGGCTATATTCATCGTGCTCAGATCTTCCAAAGGTGGAAGAAAACTGTTAACTTCTGTAATATGTAAAAATTATTCGTTACTCGACTGTAAGTAATGACAGCTTTACTTACGTAGTAAAGTGCTGTACAATGTATAGTAAATTAGTGGAACTCTGTGAGATAATTAATTGTAAAGTAATTTATGTAGTCATTCACTAGCTTAAAAGAAATAGAAATTGGACATTTAGGGAAAATACGTATAAAATACAGAGTCGTTTTTATAGCGCAGCTTGTGTAAATTCGATCATTGATGTTTAGTAAAGGTCAAAGGTTAAGATATCTAAGGTTAAGGTTGCAAGATTCAACAGTTTTCTTATACTTTCTGGGGTTTTTTGTTGTGACTAGGGGTGGTTGCATTGACCTCCGTTCTATCCCTGATAATAACAAGATGTTTACTGGAGTATGTTTAAAGGGAAGAGCATGTATTATAGGGCTCCATTTCTCTATTAGATCGCAAATTTTTCTTAGTAGGTTAAAGGTCCGAGGTCACCATATACACGAGGGCAGAGGTCTACGATCGCGTGTCAAAGAACTCCTTCTAAACTTGCAAAACACATCAAGGATAGAGTAGAGTCAATTTTGAGTGCGTTTCTTCATAATAGATAAAACACACGCGTTTTCAAGTTCACTCCTGAGATACTGCATCACACCGCATATCTATTGGCTACCCTTTGATAGCAAGCATATGTGCCAAAATTTACTGATCTTCCCATCCTCATCAGGCTCATAAAATACGCACCAGTAATTTTGAGTGCGTTTCTTCACAACATATAAAACATATTCAAACATGTAATACGAAGACTCATTTATAATTGCGTGGTTATTTAATGAACCCTTGTGTCTTTACATAAATCAAGCACACGCGTTTTCTAGTACACATAAAGCCTGTTAAGTCCGTAGGAAAGATAGTGCTGAGATGCTGTGTAACACTGCATATCTATTGGCCATCCTTTGATAGCAAGCATATGTGCCAAAATTTACTGATCTTCCCATCCTCATCGGGCTCATAAAATACGCACCAGTAATTTTGAGTGCGTTTCTTCATAACATATAAAACATATTCAAACATGTAATACGAAGACTCATTTATAATTGCGTGGTTATTTAATGAACCCTTGTATCTTTACATAAATCAAGCATACGCGTTTTCAAGTACACATAAAGCCTGTTAAGTCCGTAGGAAAGATAGTGCTGAGATGCTGTGTAACACTGCATATCTATTGGCCACCCTTTGATAGCAAGGATATGTGCCAAAATTTACTCAACTTCCCATCCTCATCGGGCTCATAAAATACGCACCAGTAATTTTGGAGTAAGTGGCAAACATTTGACATGGAATAGCAATAGCCACCTTACCATTAATGTGCTAGTGTCTCAAGAAAGAGAAGCAGCTATATTACTTCCAGACCATGTCAACCATCTTTCCTCTTCTTGCAACCTGCAAGCAACAATAGAAACAATAGCAACAATAATTTTAAGTTCTCAACATTGTCAAGTATGAGTATCAAAAACCAAAATTTTCCGTACTGAACTTATCAAGGTTAGGTTTGAGTGTCACTGAAACAAATTGTCGGCCATAATAAAGAATAAACGGACCCCAACCAAGAAAATTTACGCTGTAAATCCCTGCAGCATTATACTATCGACCCCTTTCAGCAGGTACCATATGCTGTCAAAAAGGAAATCAGCAGCTCTATGTTCTTCTGCATTTTTTCTCTTTCTCTTGAATCACCAACGTCTCTGATCCATCTGGGAGCTATTGCTTGTCTTTGTTTTGAGAAGCTTTCTTCAACTTCTAACGCACTTTCTGATCCAGCTGGGAGCTCTTGCTTGTCGTTGTTTTGAGAAGCTTCCTTTAACTTCTAACGCACTTTCTGATCCAGCTGGGAGCTATTGCTTGTCTTTGTTTTGAGAAGCTTTCTTCAACTTCTAACGCACTTTCTGATCCATCTAGGAGCTCTTGCTTGTCATTGTTTTGAGAAGCTTTCTTCAACTTCTAACGCACTTTCTGATCCAGCTGGGAGCTCTTGCTTGTCATTGTTTTGAGAAGCTTTCTTCAACTTCTAACGCACTTTCTGATCCATCTTGGAACTCTTGCTTGTCATTGTTTTGAGAAGCTTTCTTCAACTTCTAACGCACTTTCTGATCCATCTGGGAACTCTTGCTTGTCATTGTTTTGAGAAGCTTTCTTCAACTTCTAACGCACTTTTTTCTAGTGTCGATCCCTGTTTTGAGAAGTAATTATTCCCAATGTTTGAAATACTTGCTATATTAAACTCCGATCGCTAGCGCTTACATTTCTCTCAACGAGTTTTGGCTTCTGGAATGCTATAAAAGTAACATTCTTTATAAAATCCTTATGGCTGTAGCTAGAGTCACTCCTGCAGGTCTTGTAACAACAATGTTTGTGAACCATGACTATGAAAGTAAGGGAGAAAAGAGCAAACTGTGGAGAGCAGCAAGTCCACAGCCTGCTACTCTTCTTAGAACGTGCTTTTCAAAGTTTGCCTGTCCTCATGGCAGGCCATGACGTCACAGATTACAATTAACACCACAACTCTGAAGTGGGCTAGCTTGACTAGCCGAAACATCAGTTTATAAGTATAAAATACATTAAAGTGTTCCTATGCCGTTCTACACTGATTCTTGTTTTATATCGATTATATTCTACGTCAGTCTTTGTATCTCTTTGATCCGAAACTGTATCAGGCATGGCTTAGTCGTTTTGGGTCCTTTCCGTTTTATTCAATAAGCACCATAGCCTTGTGCGGAATTCGCGTATTGTAAGTATCTCCCCTGTGTTGTAATGCTGCCACACCTGTGCTCTTATCGACTCTCTTAAGTTGATTCCATTTCCATTATTCTTCAACTCTTGAAATTTTATGCTAATATAGACCATGAAGTTTAATAGAGCGCTTTAAAATGAAAGTGGATATACATTTGATGTAGGGTTCCTTTCAGTTATGGTTTTTGGCACTTGCGCCTTCAAATCAAAATATTTCTACATGACCTTGCCCGTTTAGAAGGCACTGTTGTGGGTATATACTGTTGTAA
Source organism: Carybdea cf. marsupialis auct. non (Linnaeus, 1758) (assembly GCA_010016065.2). Taxonomy (NCBI): domain Eukaryota; kingdom Metazoa; phylum Cnidaria; class Cubozoa; order Carybdeida; family Carybdeidae; genus Carybdea; species Carybdea cf. marsupialis auct. non (Linnaeus, 1758). The sequence continues at coordinate 18,065 of JAAAKL020005549.1, forward strand.
ATTTATGCTAAATTGGATCGCCTACGACGAATTAGAATAGCAACGAGAAAACCTGTAAATGAATACAGTATATAAATGTTAGGGAAATACCGTGTAAAGTCAGATAAAAATGAAATAAAACAAAGTTCCAGGTAGCATTATTGGCGTACTTTCTCTTAGTGGAGTTTGTGTCTCCAAATTTCTTTTTACTCAAGATGATTTTCACTTCCGTTAGGAAGGTTGTTTGAGATTTTCATCTATTAGCGTCCATACTTGCAAACGTCGTTTCTTCTACTATAAGCTGGGACTTACAGTAATTTTTTAGCATCTAATGGCGCATATTATCATAACCGACGTTTTGTGAACAGACGTTTCCATTGTGGACAGCATGTGATGCATATGATAATATACTAACGCCACTTCCATCTATCGTGATTTAGCATGAAAGAGAAGAAATGGTTTGAAATATATAAATTTTAGAACGATCCTAGAGAAATGAAAGATATGTCACCACCTGTATTCAAGCCCCTTGCAACTTTCTATGGGACATGGACTAATTCACTGGTCCGTTGGCAGCCCTTCCGTTGTTACACCACATGAACCGGAGAGGCTGGGCTCAATATTTGCTTAGAACTTGATATCAAATACCAGCAGATGGAGGTTTGGGATCTAATTTAAATGTGGCAAGTAGAGAGTATCTAATCATCGTGATTAACCCAGTTCATTTGGTAGAGAACACATTGTACGGGAGTTTACGATGGTGTTTGATCACGACGGTGACATCTTTACCCTTTCTCATGACCATAATCGAAATTCAATCACCATTTTCTTGGGAATGTTTTATCTTTTGTCTGTAATTACATCAATTTTTCTACAACCTCAAAAATAAACTCAATACTTTAAAGTGGCAAACCTGCCTTGTATTGAGTGAAGGATTTAAAAAATATAAGATAATATCATCATCAGGTCGAGGTTTGTTTTTTTTTGGACTCGCTTGACAATCTCCCTCCAACCCTGGCAATCCTCCATCAGTCTGGAAATGTCCTCCAGATGCAGTTCAGTATCATCTACTAACTGATTTGTATAAATCCTTTGAG
>JAAAKL020005550.1:0-19140 GCA_010016065.2 Carybdea cf. marsupialis auct. non (Linnaeus, 1758)
AATATATGTGTTTTTCTCAAAAAAAGTTTTCAGGTAAAATTTGAATTTTTCAGGTAAATTTAGTCTTACACCCCCCCCTCCAGACATGCCATCGCGACGCCTCTGAAAGGGACCCATCCTTTAACTTGTGTTTCCACAACTTGACCCCAGTATGAACTACCTCCCATTTGGCGACTTCGGAAGGATGACTCGCTGGGTTGGCGGCTAATGGCTTAGTTTACAAATTGATGAAACATACAAATTTTCAAATCGCCCGGAGTGGGATTTGTACCTGGAACCTTTTGCACTCAAAGCTGCAGACCAAACCACAGAGCCATCGAGCCGTTACCTTTGTAAGGAAATACACTAGTCACTAAAAATAGCTTAAAATCAGGTTAAGTTACCCCCAAGGCCCCCCTATCAAACAAAATTGGCTCGCTACCTATTTGTTGTAGTTATGATGAAGATTATGATACGGTAGTTATTCATTAAACAAACTTACCAGCATTGAATGTGGACCATATAGCTAAACCACCAGTGCTTTTACTATAGCTGCAAGCAATCACTTTATTTTCTTTCGATATAGCAGGTAAATAATCTACTTCTGGAGGTATCAGAGCAAATGTCCAAAGAAAGCAGATAACTAACTCTAATGACACGATAAGGGATACCATCAGGTATTGCCACCCGTTGCTTAAAAATCGAGCTCTTCTCGTCTTCATCAATTTTCTGCCAAAAATGCGAGCTATACGGTTAGTTTTGACAAGCATCGTCCCTAAAAGGAAAAGAACGTTCTTGCCATTATGCAAATTGTCCCATTAATTAAATTATCTTGTAGGAAAAGGCAATGCGCAATTTCTAACTTGAATTTAAGGTAAGTCGCAATGAACCTAAGAGAGGGGTTTCTTTCTGGATTATACATAAATGAGTACGGAAATGAAGATCCACTTGATGTAAGGCGATTAAATTTCATCATTAACCCTCCCTGGTACCTGGGGTTGGGATGGTGGGTATTAAAAAGCTAAAAGTCCCTTACGACTGTAAATGTAACGTGCTGCTCATAGCGGTACAAGTTATTATCTTTTCCAAACTTCTGTATAGTGAGCTTTTAGAATTACGATTTCACGAGTCCAATACTTGTGATGGCTTACGTGACGATATAAAAATGCGAAACATATAGAATCCTTGCTGAAAAAGCTATAAATTTGATAAGGTGTAATAAGGGCAATTGTTAACTCCATATAGACGCTTTCCGAATGGTTGAACCTGTGTGCACGTGAAAATTCAAAGCTTAATAAAGACAGCTCTATGAAAATTAATTAGGCTTTAAGCACGCTTGAAATAGACAGCTCCGTAAGTAATTGTCAAAACGTTTATATTTTTTGACGCATAGAATACACAATTTCAGTGAATTCTTTTGCTAAGACAGATGCGGCATTTTATTTCCAGGACAGCGTATTTACCTTTGCAAATATATCTCATATGTCTAACCTGTTGGAATGTCAGAACATTTTGTTTATTTTTGCAGTATTCATCCCATAAAACGTGCGCAGGGAGTAGTCTTGTGTCCCTTCCGCAACCATTCAAATGTTAAATTGATTATCACAGTAATGAGTAATTTTATCAAGGATATCTATCTTCTTTTCGAATCATCTGGAAACATCCAGTACGTTTCAGTAAATTTTGAAATTCTAGAAACATGAAGAATTAATTTAGAATGTCGTAGAATACTTTGAAACCTTCTCGAGCCTTTCAGAATGATCTGTTACTTGATTCTATGGAATTCTACAGAACCTTCTAATAACAAGTAGAAGCTTCTAACGTTAACAATGTAAGGATAAATGACACGAAGCTTCGGACAAAAAATGGATTTATCATTTAATCGGATTGTTATAGTAAGGAACAGGTTATTATTTCTTTCTGATTTTGAAAACTTGATTGAAAATAACTTTTTCTAAAGTTTATGGGTATTTGACTTGATATTTTGTTTTAGTCTTTGATAACTGTATTTCATTAGAGAAACTTTAATATAGAATAGGACAAATAGCCAAACAAGTATATAGCTCAGCTTTAATGTAGTGTGCCACCCACCATCGTAATGGTATAAAGCGTAGGTATAAAAATATAAGAAAATTAGAAGTAAAACAAGACCAAACCCTGTCGGATCCATCTGAGTACTAATGTGTTATTACACAGTTAAGGCAACGAGAAAATAAAAAGTCTATGGATATTTTGAAGTCACTTCATTTCTCCTGTTCCTTATAATTGTTCTCCAAAATGCAACAATGATATTTGAGTAAACGTTTGGTTACGCCGAATTAACGTTGAATTAAAATTCCATGAGAGTCAACCTAATGAGGTACTGAACTTGGAAAAATTATCAGTGCTACCTTAACATCTTGCACGTATAAAACTTCCCCTACCACTGATCTCTAAAAATTATTGGATCGCGCATATTCCGTCTCAAGGTGAGGTCAGCCGTTGGACGCCGTGTCAGTCCCCATCAAATATAGCTTATAAACAATGTTACGTAACATTGTTGAACTCCCTGCGCTGTTTGAACTAATAGCCAGTACTCCTGACTGCACTTTTTCGCTGTTGGAAACTATGGGAAGCTCGATCCAGTCCCTTTTAGAGATCAGTGGTCCCTACTCGCAAATGGTGTGAGTTTCGCGCACAATGCATTGCTAACGAGTATTTTCTATTAATTTTACATTTTGAATTGATGTAAATATTGCTGTTGTCCTCCAAAGTCTTGCTGACACTGATTGTAATTACGTTAGCACTAAATTACTTTCAGAGGGCACTACTTACCTACATTGACAGAAAAACAGATGCCAAGAGCAAAGGGTTGTAAGCGGCATTTTATATTCGTCGGCTTTCCAATCATGGAAAATGGCAGAACAAAAAACAGGATGACACCAACAAGCAAAATGTAACATAGGCTTCTACTTGATGCCTTCACAACTGCTGTTTCCCTACAAAACAATCAGATGATAATGGAAATTACATGAATTTAATATAGTTGATTACGGTTCAGAGATATACATAGCTTAAGTTGGTGTCTACCGGACAATTAAATTAGTACACGATAAGGAAATACAATGAATGGTTAATAAATGGGCGTGTAAAAGAAAGCGCTTGTTGAGTACGGACGAATATTGTCAAACTGAACATCATTTTTCAAATGTTGGGTCAAAAGGATTATCAATGGGTGACTTATTTTGTCTGTTTTATTTTGTTTACATCAGCGTAAGTCTTCGATTCTGATTAAAGGAGGTTTAAAGAGAAAGCAATATACTGAATTTCGTATTATTCATATGCCCTATCCTTAAGAAAGATTTGTTCCTTTAATTGGCTTTACAAATTTGATCGTTGGGAAGGCAGTTCCTCCATGGCCAAATTTATTTAGTCCAGAGAGACTGATTTATAAAGTAAACCCGAGCTAGATGTAAGTGTCCACCGATGAAGAATAGAAAGTTTATGTGGCAGCTATGGACTCGTATAGAGTATGTAACCATAGGGTTTGCTCTATCTCATTTGGCGAAGCAGCACGCTGCAAACGAGTAGGTCCTAGGTTCGAATATCTGTGCTGACAGATTTATCGTATTCGTTATGACTTGTTCAGACATATTGGATTTAGATGAGGAAATCTTTTTATGAAGTCATATTTTAACGACTCATTTCATTCTTTTGAACAGTAATTTGGAAAATGCATTGTTAGATATTTATAATATGAAAATATATAAGGCGAATTTCATTTTGTCCAAACTTTTCGATCGATTCTTCTCCAGACATTGCATCGATGCTGACAATAACTAAAATTAGGATAGATTTTATACATAATTTTGTGAAGAAGCGTTATTTACAATGAAGGATGATATAAAGAGAATTAACACCACTAATTGAAAAAAAAAATTTAAATGTTTATATATATTTATATTATATTTCTGATTAATAAGCTGAGCTACGTCAGAATGGAACGAAGTTACGTTATGCTATCAACTACATAAAATTAAAACAATATATATTCGTTTACCTTTTAGCTGCGAAGATCCCAAATGTGACCAAAACCATCGTTACATTGACAGCAGCTATAATAATGAGTGCTCTTACCCATTTGTTACTCCAGCTCAGATAAATTATCTCCACGGGTAGACAAGAGGACCTGTCTTTGCTTGGCCACTGATCTTCATTACAAGGAATACACATGTCCATATTTGACTTATTCGAAATCGTATTACCACCACATTCAATACAATGCCAGCAGCACATCGGGTGGTGATTATTTGGTTTCTTCCGTTCACCTATTAAAACAGAAAATTTATTTTAGACAAGAGACTGGTGGCATAAATACAAAGAAGAAAAGATTGTGGCACTAAAACGTTTAATTTTGCTTACTTAGGTGGTTCTCTTGATGGGAAAATTTAAAATAAGATCAATTTGAATACAATTGGGCAAAGGAATCCTTTTTAATTGAAAAGTTTGTTTGTGGTACAAAACAATAAAATTTTCACGAATTAACGAAACCATTCTAATACTGAAAGGCTTTCTTCGTCTGACACTCAGAGTACAAAAAAGTCAGAATTGGAATTGAGAAGAAATCAATAAAACATATACAAAACTGTGTTTTGAAAGTAGCCTTGAAAGTAGTTAATCAGAAGTCTGAGTGCTGGAATGGTGTTGTTTTGACCAATCAGAATCTGTGAAACTGAATGTATAACTGAAAAGGTCCAATGAAAAGACAAATTCTTTTTGTATGCAAAGCGACGGTTTTCTTGCTGTGATGTGGACGGATTCGAGGACGGCTAGGTTAAAAGTAGACCTAGCTTTATCTTTTATGCGAAAGCGGTCATCCTTATACATTTTTGCACAGTCTGAGTTTTCAAGCAAATGCTGCCCTATGACAGAGTCACATCGCTTAGCTTTGCTTTTGGTTTTAAAAACTCGAGGTGGTCGTTTCTTTGTAGGAGCTGATACTTAGCAAATGCAAGACAGAATATGCTGCTTAATTCTATCAACTAACCTCAAAGTCATGCCTCACACTGACAAGAAAATGAGTAAACAACAATTCTGCAATATGTGTAAGGCACACGGTCTTTGTGGTTAGTTGAAAACGCCTTCTTACTGGTAAAAACTGCACGTCGGGTACCAGCGCCGAAACACGTCTCTACTGAGTTTTTTGATCTGGTTTTCAAATCAAAGTGAAACGTTACCAAGCCAGGGCAGTTTTTAGTAAACGGAGCATTTCCCTGATCCAAAAGATTTTTTAACGATAATCTCGCCTTGTTGGTGAAGTCGAAGACATCTTTAAGGATAGCCGTTAGAAAGGAAAATGTCTTTTATCGTATTGTTTTCTGGTTTGAATCGTTACGTGGAACATGAGCGCACGGTGAACCAGAGTTTTAATGAGGCACAAAGAAGTCTAGGAAATGTATTGACCGGAGGATGTAGGTTTCCTACAAACACTGGTCACCATTTTAGTGCCATCTTTGTCAATTGATGCGTCGAGGAAAGGTATAGAGTTGTTGACCTTCCTATCGAAGGTGAAATTCAATGTCTGGTGTAACTTGTTGAGCTTCGTGAGAAACTCAACAAGTTACGTCACACTCAGACTCATTTTAAAAAGCGGCAAATGTATCATCTACATAACGAAAATAAACGGCAGACTTTTGGGAGGATTTTTAAAAAATGAATGTTCATAGAAACCAACAAAGATATTAGCCAACGCTGGACCCGAGGGATTGCCCATGCCATAAATGATCAGCACTGATGTCCATACATAAACATAACGGGCGCTATTTTACTTTGGTACTCTCCTTAACATACACTTTAAATCTAAACAATAGACTTCGAAGGAAGGCGCTATCGTAACAATTAAGCGAACAATTGGCATGAACCGAAGAAAAGGAATTGGGGTAGTCATAGAATATCAATAACTTTAACTTAACCAAGCTAACCAAAACTGTGCATCTCCAAACATAGCCATCAATGGCCCTTTCCCCTTCTTCTTTTGCATTGGCCGTTGCACGATAGACAGATCATTTCCTCCTTAAGCAAGCCGTATTGCCTGCACCAAAGTATACAATGTTCGCGATCGTTTTAAAAAGCGAGCCAATGGTCCTTAAAGATACTTCCTCGAAAGCAGTGTCATGGAAACAAAGCGAGAAAGATTTGAAAGATATTTATCGAAACACAGTTTACCACTTAACTCATAATTTTTCTGGTTTACTTTCAAATTTGCCTAATGGCACTATGTCAATACACGTATCATCATAATGAATGTATCATAAGCATCAACAGTTCTTAATTACAATTTTCTCGACAAAAAATTAAGTTTTGATAGAAATTAAGCATTTATTTGATTTTGAGATATATTTTCTTCTTGAAAGTAGTTTCACTAATCCGGATACGTGAGTAAACAATCAACACTTTTGGGGAAAAGCGTTTGTGAGAAAGGTAATGTTTAGTGTAGTCCCAAGGTCAACAGATAACCACTTCACGGGTTATTAACAGAACTTTGCTGGGTTAAAACAAGTGGTCGGGTTGGTCAGTGGTTTCGAAGTTCTGCTTTTCAGATTAACAGAGTTTAGTTGGAGTGTCTTAGTTCATCACCCCATCACTCCTCAAAGTTTTATTTTCTCTTATGATTTAAAAGATAACTATTGTTTCTCTACAATAGCGGTCTCCACCTTTCCCTCTTCCCCCCAAAATGTAACCCTCCGTCCTCAGGTTTTACTAAAAGGAGTGGCAAATTATTGGGAGAGACGGGTACATGCAATTTGTGATTTACCCAATAATGGTCGTGGCCTTTGTTTTATCTTATTAAGAATGAATTTTGAGTTATCGTTGATGTCATTTAAAAAATCAAATCATTCAAAGAAAGCGTGGCCTTTGTCAAACTCTTAATGATAAAACCAATTCCTTTGCCCCTTACATTCCCCAAGTGTCTGTCACTGCCCTTGGAAAAGCACAAGAGACTGAATGTTATAGAACAGATTACCTTTCTTGCACGTCTCGCTGCAGGACGATATTGGTACTTCTTCAGTATTCCAGTAAATTTGTGAAGTTATATTTAATCCAGAATTTGTCTCTGAAACGTATTTACCTTTTCCTCTCCAAGTGCCAACGGTCTTAAAGGAAAATCTCTTTTTACCTTTTACTAAATTTTGGATTTGATATCTGCTTAAGCCATTCCCGTACCAATCGAAAGACACCAAATTTCCACACATTCCTTGAAAAGTAACATTTTCCAAGTAGCTGATAAGTTTACTCCATTCTGTAGACTGCGGAGTGACTTTGCATGTATGATTAGAGCACTGCAGCATGTTATGTAACGCATGCGCAGCAGAATAAACAGCATCCATAACCGAGGAAATGTAAGGAGACAATTCATACGACTTCTTTGTTATGCAGTCTGTGGCATTAATGCCTTGGCAAGCCTTGGTTTCATAAGCCTGGTATTCTGGCAACCACACATTGATACTTTTCCTGTGCCCATTAAAAATCTTTTTTAAATGCTCTCTAAATCCTGGAACATAGCATGGCATGGGGTTGACGCCAAGCATGCCTTGTAGAACGTGCTCATGACCACCAGCAACAAGCTTTGCTCCCGACCATGCATCTGAAGCTATCCATGTAAAGCCAACTAAGTTTTTCTTTGCACTCTCTTTAATTAATCTTCTTACATGTTGTATATTTGAAAATACTATTATAACTTTTGCTTTTTTCTCAGCTTTAATAGCAGACACCACTTTAGGGATGTTGGATGAAGTTATGACTTCATCAATTACTGTGCATATTGGAGTACTGATATCATTTAATTTGTTTCTCAGCCCTCCTCGTCCAGATCTTCCGTATTCATCATCACTGGTTAACAGTATGATATATGTCCATTTGTAGCGAATAAGGAGGTCGACGATTACAATTATTTGATGCCTGTCTGAAGGCACAGTTCTGAGAAAGTATTTGAATCTCTTCCTATCTGCAAATATTGGACTTGTCGCGCTGTGGCTGATAACTGGAACGTAAAAAAGCCCAGCCAGGTCTGATACTGCTCTGGCAATGTCACTCACATCGGGGCCAATGATAGCAACCGTCTCTGGGTTTCCTTGAACAAGTGCTGTATATCAAAGAGAGACAAAAATCGAAATCAGTAAGCAATAGACCAATTTTGGCTATCGGGACTCCGGTTGCAAATCTTATACGTTTTAGGAATATAAAAACCCAGGCAAAAATTCTAATGGTCAAAGACATATCGAGTCAAAAAATTCGTCTTAGATTTACTGTTAATAACTTAATCAAGCTCTCGATGCAATATCATACATCATCATCAGGAAAATGATCACTGGTTTGAGTTGTAAAACTTAAAATATTCCAACCTCTATGCAGATACAATGAGAGAATAGATAAAGTAGTTAATGAGTGTTGTAATGGAAAATTAGTCAAGAGGGAATATAACAAGCTACTAATGGTGCTAGTGTACGAACAATGGGTACAGACAGTTAGACCACAAACAAAGACCAATAGACCAATTTCTTGCGCATTTTGACACCAGCTAAATATCTCTTTCACTTGCTAAATAACATACAGGTAACCTTATCGGCTTTCCTAAAAATGTATTTGTATTTATATAAGCAAATCTCTACTTTATTCTGACATTGAAATAAGATATTTCTTCTTTTTGGAAAAAATTTATGGCTTACAAAATCTGTCTCTTTGGCTTAATTTGGACTTTTAATTCTACGAAGCTGTCTTGATTGCTAATAATACACAGTAGAATCCCCCCCCGCTGAATTCCTGAAGAAACTGCAACACCCATTCATACTCAATCTTTGAGTTTGTTATCGTGCTCATGAAATAAAATATTGACCGTCAGTATTTTCCATGATTTAATATTGAATCGGAAGTCTTCTTTAACACCACATTTTCACAAGCTCTTGAGTGTACAACAATTTACTATAGGGCGGCACAGCTATTTATGCAGTGTTAAACCAATGTAGTTTTTCCTTAGCTTTCTATCCTACCATTAATGGACCTGACTGGCAATTTTTCTCCATCCCAAATTAGAATTTCTCTATTACGTAGGACTAGGAGCATTAAACACTCCCGCCTACAATTTTTAATAATTGATAGACAACTCAGTCTTTAGCATATATGAAAGCTAGGTATAAGGCTAATTTGAATTAATCAGATCTGATGTTCCAAATTAAGGACATGCTTCAGTAACCACCTTACTTTGCGTATGAGATCTATGAACAAGGGGCAATGAACCTTATAAAACATATCAATTATTCTAGCTCAAGTTAACTCTCCTCCCCAATGAATTGACTTTCTACTATCATATCTACTATAATTATTTGTCTGAGGCCAGGTTATTATTAAACTGAAACATACCCCCTTGATCTCCTTAAGTCAGTGGCTGTTGTGAATTCTGTGAGGGGAGCCTTCTTTCATAGTGCCTACTTTGCTGATTTCGTTTTTGTTATTGTCTTGTTTGTTATTTTGGCATGGATATTTCACATAAAGAGGTGGTTATGGGCTTGTACCTACGTAGTAGAGGTAAAGCTACAAATATGGAGAAAAAGACTCCTTTGGCTAAAGCCTTACCTAGAGGTGAACAGCAACTTAAGGATGCTGGTGAAGAAATAAGATTGGCCAAGCTTCTTTTATAACGTAACCACATTGATCCCCTCATTTTGAGTCAAGGGGGCACAAATACGTGCCTAAACACACCTTTTAAATACGTACATTCTCCCTTAAATCGGCCACTGGATCAAGTTATAGTCCATACCTTACCTTTTCTTCTTGAAACGTCATTTAACTGGTGAGAAGAGAATTTATCTGGGCAAGTACTTGATCTTTGAAAGTATTTTCTAACAAAACTGAAGTTCAAAGATCCTTTCACAGCAAAGTCAACCATGCCACATGTATCTTTAATGTCGACACCCAAAGTGATCCCTGGCAGCAAAGATGTGTTCTGGTTCACATTCTCCACTGCCAACAGCATTGCTTCTACTGCTTGGAATGCTCTCCTACTAAACGTCCCTTTGCATTGTAAAGGACCTTTGTTTGCAGCATATTTATCTGACATAATATGTACAGTAAAGAGTCCTCCAAGGATAATATCTCCATGAAGGTAAGTGCTCTGGTTGGGATCAGGAGCGTTAGAATTTTCCGTTTTCTTGTATTTGGATGACATTGTGTAGCTAAGGACATTCAATAACAGATGTAAAACTTTTACATTTATGGTCATATCCCTAATCCACATCTCAAAGGACTCCGACTTTCTCAAGCAGTGAAAACAATATTCTTGAATGAAAGCGACATTCTATGAACTTGAATTTCCATGTGGTACGAGTACTTGGACTGGTAGCTAGCTTTGACAATTTTTATCGATCCTTAGGTGAACATCTTGAAAAGAAAAAACGAAAACATTAAAGATAAATCTTAAGATATGCGGTTACCACAGCAAGGAAAAATGGCACTGCAATTCTATAAAGATAAAAGATTAGGAGAAAAAGGACAATATAGGTCCCCATTGACTCAGAAATTTTTTTTTTTGGGGGCCCATAAAGTGTCTAAAGTTTGAAACTATAGATTTGCAGTTTTCTATAGCTACCATCTAAAGGTTCATTCCCAGCAACATCACGACAATATCAATAACACATCCTAGAATCTCCCACACATATTTTTGACAGCAATATCATATAAAACAACAAACACAAGAACAGTAAGGCTCCACTTCCCCCCAAAATGTGATTCCTACTCCTTCGGAGGTCTGTAATCTAACAAACATTAATAAGGGTAGCATTCAAGACTATCTCTCAAAAGATAGTTTAGAATACTACTACTACTCACGAGTTGATAAACATCTACCATCTATGTCATATGAACATTTACCTAAAGCAAAGCTGTAAAAGTTTGATGTGAAAGTTAGATAAAAGTTATCTGCTAAATCGGCAGAGATTCATTATCGGTCAAGAAAAATCGAATGTTACTGGTTCAAATTTAAAGGACCTCAAATTCTCATGTAGTAGTTAAAGTGGCACAATCTTGAAAATATTTACTTTGCAAAATGATATCGTCCGTCAAGTTTACTTTTTTGATTAAATGATTAATAACGAGAAAGACTGTAAGTCCGAAATCATTCATAAGTAAGTATGCCATTTTAGGGCCACTTTGAGTGGCAAATTATTATTGAATCCAGATGTTTATTACAGCTACAGATCGTTGTAAACGTATATCCCAGATATCACCTTGAACCATTAGCAATTCAACGTAAAATTCACCGTCATCGCTACTTTTTGTCTAAGTTAGAGAACCTTTTGTAAAAATCACTCGAAATTTCTATTTTGCGCCGACATGGTTACACTAATCTGGTCATAGGCATTACGGAGCAAGAGGAAAGAAGAGAAACAAAAGCGAGAGGAAAGGAAAGAACCACATGGCTGAACTAAAGGATGTTAGAGGACGTTAGAGGACATTTACGCATTTACGCAAGTATTTGTCATTTTTATATTGCCTACTTTTGTCTAAAGGAGAATGGGAAATCCGAATTATTATGTCTATTTTTAAGTTAAAGTGCACTATTTTTAAACTTGCAAATTTCAAAAATAGAACTGAAATAAAAGTTCTTGTAAACAGTAAATGGCAGTGGGAAAGCGACATGAAAAGCAAAATCGGAGCTTTTAATATTGTACTGTTATAAAATTTATTGTCACAGTACCACTATTTCATAAGAGAGACATGAAAAGCAAAATTCGCAAAATTTTATCTTCAATTTCAGCTTCTTGCGTCACTTTTAAAAAAGATAACAAGAAACAGTTCAGATTTCTTCGCAACACTTCTGGAATACAATGGTCGGAGTACGAACAAAAATAATTTTGTTGTGATTTGTTGAGACGGACAACAAAAGTTGCAGTAAAACACAATATTATAGTACACAAAGAATCACATGGAGTTGATCGCTGATAGCACAAAAGGTTAAACACATATCAAAAAATATCTACCCGAATCTTCTTTATACACACATAAGTTACTCTATTATTCTCAAAATTTAAGCAGGTTTGTGATGGAAAACCCTTAATGTTTAGACCACTGTTATCAAGATCAAAATTCGTTACTGCAAGTCCGTCAAACAGGTCATTTTGTACATTGAACGTGTAAGGACGTCTGGTCTGATAAAAATGATTTACTTTTTAAAGTATGATTCTTGTTGATCGCGTAAAAGTAACAGGAGTCTGCCACCAGTCCTTATGAATTGTTTTCTTTGGCCTCCATGAGATTCTTCTTCTACCTACCATAGTCGTAGAAAATTAAATGTTCTTTTAACTTTTAAAAGTTCTGTTTCATGTCATTAACAACTTAATTAAAACTCTTCTCCAGGGTGGAAATCCCAGGACCGAAGTATATTCAATTTGAATCCGTGAAAGGGACAGTCAAAGCCCCAATAACGATATTTTGGATGCTTAACCCAAGATATGACTAACTGCTCTTACCAACAAAAAAGTGCCATTGATCATACCAGCCTAGAGTTGACATTTCGTAAGTCCTTAAATGTCACGTTATTTCTGCTCCGAAGCAGGGGGTAGAGTTAAAATGCGGAGGGAAAGTGGTGACGTCACAAATCAAAAGTTTTGGAAATAGTACAATTTGACTCCAGATATCTAAAAGCAACCCTGGTATAGCCTTTTCCCCGAAAAAACAGACCTATAGTGTATATAGTGTTGAAACTAGAAGCCTTTGAATCTCAAAAATGTCTGGCCAAAACTCTGCTAATATTCCTTGAATCCTTAAGTTAGAATCCAGCATCAAACAATGTGGTTTTGTTAGAGAGATGTAAAACTTTGAAAGCATATATCTCGGTGTTGGGAAAGGGCAACACTCTCAATTTTGACGTTCTCACTGATAGAGCAAAATGAAAATTCAGTTTTGTCCCCATAATTCAGACATTTTCAAAGTCGTGACGTCATGAATTCCTTCGGCATATAGAGGGCTCATAAAGAAGGAAAATATTCTTATATTTATAGGAACGAATCCTAATCGTAAAGAGAAACTGAACATTTAGATAATATTACATTAAGAAGAGGTATCATTTCTGTAAAAATTCAGCAGAAATTAAAAGGATTGCTGCAAAAGGATTATTGTTAGAGGGATGTCTTAAATAATACCACATTAGTCAACCGTATTGTTTTATTGATGATAGTCATCTATGATTTAAACATTTACTGGTAATGAAAAAACATACATTGCAACCTCCCAACACTATCATCAGTAATAAACCAATACGACTTGATTTTTGTGAGGTACCTAATGCAGAACAATGATGCTGCAATAGTACTCCAATGGCCTCCCAAAGTACATGGCTTTCCCAACCAGACACTTAAGAGACATTATTGATAACAGTAAAAAGGCATCACAGTTGCATACCCCCACAGCGGATTTTGATATTGTATCACAAGAGACTTTTAACTAAAAAATCTTAACTATTGACGTGGAACTACCCGCGCATTGTGTAAGGTAAATACTTCCTGAATGTGACATTCAGAATTGAGTTTCCAGTTGAAGTAAATGACAGACAGATTGTAGATGCTCAAAGAGTCATCTAAAGTCGAGCTCCCTCTTTCAACACCTTGTAGGATGCCGTGTAAAAACACAACTTGAAAGTATCACAAGAACGTAAGTGAGTACAATATGCAATGGAAGAACAATCATTGAACATTCTTTGTTCGAATTCTTAACAAAATGAAGTACAGAAGAACACATTTACCTACAAATTTGATAACAATACATTTAACATGAGAAATTAAACCTGGGATTCTTTGTTGTTCCAGTAAACCTAAGATATCGTCCAATATAAGCAACTAGTACGTACACTGTATAGTTTTTTAGTAATAGCTTTTGGTCTTGTAAAGAGTTGTTCCACTCTATCAAACACTCACTTAATTAATTGCTTACACATCGCCGAAACCGACTTGCTTATGACTCCAGTTAAGAGAAAATGATTAATCCATGACATTAGTTTTGGTAAATAATATTAACAATGATGATAACATTTGTACCCCGGATTTTTATAAACTGAGAGAAAATACTTGTTTAAGATTTTTTTCTTTAGTTATATTTCTTTGGGTCAATTTTTTTATCTTGCCCCTAACCTTATCTTACTTTATAAATTTCAATCTTCTTGGTAACGTCTTTGTGTACTTGCCTGAAATAGGCGTACTGGATAATGGCCAAGGGGAAACAGGGAAATGGGAGCAATGTACCCAGTAAATTTTTGATAGGTCGAAATTCAGACAAAACGATTGTTCGTATCCTGGGGAAAATATATGTCCGAAATATCAGAATACTATTATTTGCTACTAAACAAATCAAGTCGCAACTACCAAATTCAGACTTCACCGAATATTTCAGATTTTAAATTAGGTAAAAATAATATTGTCTTTCCTTCCAAAATGAGTTTTTGACGTTCTATTATTTTGACTAATACGATGCCGGTACATATACATAACGTCTTCTACAAGGGACATATCAATTTTTATAATATCATAAATAATATTGCTAGTATTGGCCAGTTAAAGAAGAGCTTCGTAACAGCGTTTACCGCACAGGCCTCATGAACAGATGACAAGGTTACGCAGATTTCTCCTTAGGCCAGAGTAAAAAATATAGAGAGCTAATAATAGACCATTAGATCCCTGAGAACTTTTGGACAAACGGATAACTATTGGACAGAGAAAGTTCAAACAGCTTCAAAAAATTATTAAAAACCTATCCCTATCCACTTCATGCAACAGAACAACCACGTTAGTAACACATCTTAAACATTTTAGACATGTCGTTGCCAGTTTGGGAGAAAATGCAAAACAAAAGAAACACACAATAGGTATGGTGTAAAATGAATCAGACTCAAAACAGCGAATTTCCGATACAGAGCTGTAATGGAACGATTTCTTGGTTACCTGGTTGTCTGCAAAATGGCGAAGTACGTCTAGAAACGTGGCTTTGATAAGTTTTACAAATCATGTCATTCAAATACTCACATTAATGAAATGAAATAAGGAATTGGAGTAAAGCTGATACCATATAAAGTAAGTAAAGGTTTTGTTTAGAACCATGAAGATAATAGATTTGCAGTTGTCGATTCTGTTGCTAGTATTGACCGCTTTTGAGAATTGAATACTCCGTTTGACATGAACAGGAAAAGAGACCAGCGAAACCGCTCTCCATACCACCCTTTTGTGTACACATAAAAGCTTATGGCTTTGCTACTGTATAGTCTTCATGAGGCAGTAAAAATACCTACATCTTTTTAATACAAAAGTTAACTACTTGTACGTGCTATTCCTCTTATGTGCTATAAATGAACAAGCAAAACAATGCCTAGTGTCACATGACTTAAACCCAGCTGTTCATAGGAACTGGAGAAACAGATCACTTACCAAAGGGTTCTGTTGTAGTACATCATAAACCTATCAACTATCGGCAATTTTATTTGACCTTAAAAGTCTGCCTAGCAAAGAGATCGAAAGTTTGACAAAACCAGTAAACGAAGTCAAGAGCATACAATAATACAAACATTACACTTACATTGTTACTGATAACAGAGATGTGTCGAATATAGATGGAAACATTTCTTTTTTTGATGTGCAAAGTCCGAAATATTCTTGGCAAGCCCTTTTAACATACTCTTTTTATTTCATATTAAATGAAGTTGTAAGTTATTGGTTAGAGTTTGGTTTGGATTTAGTAGCATGTCAATGAAAAATTTATGCAAAGGATCATGTAATTCTTTTTGACGTCTTTTGATCAAACATGGACCTGTTGTGGTAAGCATGACACTGCTTTTTATTGTTTTCCACTAACATTCTCAGCCATGAAAAACCACTACTTCATTAAAAGTTTCCAGATCCAGTTCTTTTTGGTCAAGAAACTTGCAACAATGTTATGCAGGTGTTTAAAAACTGAGTAAAAGTATTTGTTAAGGTCAAGTTTTCTTTAGTTTTCTTTCTTAACGTCTCTTGGAGTGGATGCATTTCTTAATTCTGTAGACACCTATTATTATTTGACAACAATTTCAATTTTGACCTCAAGATTAAAATAATGAAAGCCTATTCTCTACTTTTGGACTTTGATTTGAAGAACAGTCATCTTTGCGTATCACTCACTGTCGAATTGTCGGAGGAACGTCCCAAAAATCGTCCAGTGGGTACGCACCTTATATTTCATGGTCAGTGTTCCTTAATAACTCGGCCTTTTGTTTGTCATAAAATGAAAGATAAGATAAACTTGGCTTAAGGTAAACTATGTATAGGAGATTAACAGGACAAAGTACACATCATGACATGATTATATTATGACGTCATTATGCTATGACGTCATTGTGCTGTGACGTCATTATGTTATGACGTCATTATGCTACGACGTCATTATGCTATGGCGTCATTATGCAATGGTGTCATTATATTATGACGCCATTATCCACGATCAGTGTTGCAATATCACTGAACAGCCTAAATTTTGGATTCTAACTATAGAAACATGTAAAAACATTACTAAACGGACTCAAATTTTGTAGACCTGGGAGAACTGTAAAGTAACGAGAGTTAAGGTTTTGATTATAAAACTCAAAATTAACATTAAATCCTCAACGACTATAACATATCAGCGACGTTTAATATCAACTTGGGCGAAATTCAATTTAAAGCAACGTTTTGTATATTGCCATCTTCTTGGAAATTTTTAATATTTTTTGGTCTTTAATGACATCTTTTTTTCTGTTTACTTTCTATTTCTGCTTCTTTCAGAGTAACTCAATACCTTGAATTGGCAACCCTGCCTTGTTTTCAGCGGAGGATTTAATAAGACAGCAACAAAAACAACATTAGTCAGAAGAAAATTGATTTTAGGAACTAAGTTGGCGAATTCCAATCAATGTTTTTATTTACTTCTTTATGATCTTATAGATTTATGATCAACTAGGGAAGGTTTGAAGGTAAACATTACTTTTTAGCGACTTTGTACTTAAAGACAGTACTAATATTCACAAGATTTATTACAGGGGGGTTAACATGGGGAACCTTCATCCGCCGTACTAAATCGTAGGAGCAAAAACTGCAGTAGAGTAGGACTAATACATACCGTCTGGACAGAAAATTTGAAAGCCAGAAAATTAATATTTTGAAAATGTAATGCATCTTAGTAGGCCATCTACATGATAACATGTTACATGGTAGCTCTAACAAAGAACACAAGCAAAAAGTTGTGGAGTGTTTTATAAAAAAGGTAAGGTATTTGTAATTGTCTCGTGAAAACAAGAAATACGTTATCATTTGCAAGTTATTGGTTACTTTCCTGCATTAACCATTAGCATTATTTAATTAACGTACTACCTACAACTTGCTAAGTGTAAAGGACACCTAAGATCAGCCTTGGTCAATTCTTCTACATAGAATGAAGTGGACGAAACCCTTGAGCAATAATTGCAACAGATCACGAGGACCAGTAACAGAAACAGCCTGGTCAATGTTTCTTGCAACGTGCCCCAGTAGTCCACATAAATAAACAACTCCATAGAAATTTGATACAAGAGGTGATTACTTTGCAAAATATTTGTAAATAGTTCATAGAAATTATAGATGTTATTCGTTCCTCAGGAGAAGAGAGAAAACGTTACCACTCGTTTATTTTAATTGTTGTAAACCCTAACCTTAAAATGCAAGCGGGCTAAATGGAAATGTCTTCCTCAGATTCTATAGTTGCCACAGAGTTTAATTAACATTCGTATGATTCATATAATGGATAAAAGTGGAAATGGTGCCAGGTAACCCAGCTATGTTCCAAACTGGTTCTTTAAGCTAAAAAAACACAGAAGGCATTAGGAATTAATTTTGGAAACCTTATAATGAAATGACACCTGCTTCATGTGTTTAAGCCATATGCATTATTGAACAAAAATTCAATTTCCAACAAAACAAAAAGCCTTTAGAAAGATGATTTGTTTAATGCAGCCAGGACTGAGTAAGTCTTGTCTCAACATCCGACATCAATATGTTGAGATGTGTAAAAAGCTTAGTAACAATGAGTTGTCAAACGGCTTCTGCAGGAGTTGAAATAATAAGTTGTGACAAGGATGTCAAGTCACGATTATGTTTTGCTATTATGAAAGCACTGATTTTATCTCAAGTGCAATGAAATGCATTAATGTTTCTCACGTATATTCCATGTGTATCATCCTGTATTTTTAGTCAATGCTGATCATGTGCCAGACAAGGGTCTAGATCCTTCCAGACTGCTATTTGCAAAGTTAAACATTTAACAGGCACAATTTAAAGTTTACAAAATCTCCTTTCCTAATTTCCCCTCATCCCTTTCCCAATTCAGGCTGTTTACCGTAAGATAAAGCAACATAAAACGTGGACGATAAAAAAAGCTTTGAAGGCAAAAACAATGTATCAAAGAGCTTCGCAGAAAAGAGGTCAGAGTCATATTATTTTTAAATAGTAGTACGCTTTGCCTCTAAACATGTAGGATAACGGTCTGATCTATCAATGACTTTACAAAGATAATGTTTCTTGCATCTTAACCCGGGGGAAGATAGGTAAACCCTGTTCTCTTATTTTCACCCAAACTTGTATTGCACTGTCTTATTAAACTGGTGCAGCACTTTTGTAGAAGTGGTTCTTTCAAAAAAGTGTTATTTATCCAAGCCGTATTATTCAATCAGGATGACCACGTTTCAAATAGCCATTTCCCCCTCTCATCAGACTTTAACTTTTCTGAATTTTAGTTTTTACGTGTCTGTGACAAGGCACTGGCATTTTAATGGAAAAGGGAGCACACAAATTTAGCACTGCGTTGGAAAAGTTAACTCATCAAATTTCAACTTGCTAATGCAGGTTAAGATTTCCAAACTTAGGATAGATATCGGAATTGGGTCGGGTAGGGGGCGTAGCCAAACTTGAAAGCAAAATGGTTGAAACTTTCTGATCCCTGAGCGACACACTCGAACTTTATTGCTGCTACGAGCATTTTTCCAGCATAGGAGTAACGTTTCTTATTTTAAAAATATAATAATAATAACAATAATAATAAGTAATATTTTAACAGGTTAACTTGTTCAGAATTACACATTCTGTTGTCAATCAAGGACCTGTGCAA
>JAAAKL020005551.1:0-19136 GCA_010016065.2 Carybdea cf. marsupialis auct. non (Linnaeus, 1758)
TGCTCAATTAAAAGTGTATTAATTTAAGGATCAGTTCATCAACCTTTAATACGCTTGTGTGTCCATAAACTGCCTCTATTGGAAACCTCACCTGCCTTTGAATAATTGCTGATGTCAAAAGTACTAGACTTACATATGTACATATCTATATTTATGTTTGATGCCCCCCTTGATGTCCCTAATGCCCTTGTTCGAGTTACTAGCTGGCCAAGAGCCTGGCTTTGGAGACAAAGACGGTACAGGGGGCTTGTCCAGAAACAAAGTTTAATATTGCTTTAGAGCTAAATTATGCCCTCTCATCCAGACGTGACCATTTCCTAAACCAGAAACAATGACATAAAAACTTGTAAAGACAATAATAGACATAGATTAGGACAAAATGTGTTATTATTATGAGTTACTGTAAAAAGGAGGTCATATTTAATGGTTAAACCCATACAAGATAAAAATGTAATAGAGAATGAAAGTAAAAAATTGAAGAGCAAAGTTTAATGCATTTAACAATGAAAGGTGTAAGCAAAAACTTCTTTAATTTGTCGACTGCTAAAAAAGAAATTTTCCACGAGGCTAAGATGATCAAATCTCTAGGATTGCTTGAAGTCACTGATTAAAAGCTACCAAGAAACCGAAGTATTGCGGCTTCATCAGAAAGTTCTGAGAAATTCGCTTGATTTCAAAATATCTCCTACGTTTTGTGATTGCTTATTTATCGCTTGCTCAATATAGCATATCCTATCCCCTTCTACTTTGATTATTTATGATTGTTTAATTTTATATTTATAGAAAGATCTTGTATTAAATCCAACTAAGGCTAGAATGAAAAGTTTGGCACCTAGTGTCCTTTTGCTTCACATAGATATATCTGAACTGATTTAATATTTAGCAAAACCTTTGCTTTAAAATGTTTTCTATGGCTGATGCCTTCAAGCAATTTCATATATTTTGATGGCATAGCAACTGTGCCCCGCCTTAGGTCACAGCCAATTCTGCACCCTTCGCTAACTATTTGTTTTCTTACCCCTTTTCCTTAAGTGACCATGTAACAACATTTATCCTCTGTTGTAGAGAGTGTTCAGTGGACACCTAGCAATATGTGGTGTCCTTGGAAATAGGTGACCGATCAAGATATCTGTGGTAGGTCATCATAGGCTTGTATTGTATTCCCATTGCGTATTAAAGTATAGACGTCCTAGGTCATTGTATCTAATTTACTGAGAGCATGGAATGACATATTAAAGGAAAGGAAAGAAAAATAAATTCAAAAGCAATGTTGGCTCCGTCATATTAAACTTTGATAAAGCTTTGATTTGCAATTATGTGCTTTATGGAATTTGGCCCAAGTTCTGCTTTAACTGTTCATAGACATATACAGTCCCATAGACTTTGAAAATGGAAGGTTTTGTGCCACATGCCCCTATGTCGCCTTTAATGATCCTGATCGGTGGGAAATGAGATTGTCAATCAAGATAATCACACCTGCATATAATTTAAATACAGTTTATTATTCAGAATTCACGATCCAGGACTTGATTTGATTGTGCACATGATGTGGAGCACAAACACAATCTTCTTTATCCATGTCATATCTGTATTATTTGGAATGATAAAGATATGTATTATATTCTTTTTTATTTCTATGACAAATGAGTCTTCATGTGCATGAGGCGTAATTATAGTAAATTCCAGACTTCTTTGAATCTGGTGAAAGAGGCCTATAACATTCGTCATCTCGTTTTGAATTTGGAAAAAAACTTGATTTAAACTATCATGAAGTATGCATTAACCTAATCAATTTGAGCATGACCTAGATGCAGCTGCTTAGGAATTGACAGAAATCTTAGCCTCTCAGTTGACTTAAATTTGATGGAATTTAACATAATCGGTTGCCTGGTAGATTGCTTAAGTTTTGGACAAAATCGAGCAATGAGGCAAAGCAACTAAGTTGGTTACAGAAAACAAAGTGTAATAAAGCCATTGTACTTAATTGTCTGTTAATTCTACCTCTGCACTTGTTCTTTGACCTAGTAAAACAAATATAGGCTAGCTTAGTGTAGCTTCTCAAGTAATCCCTAACACCTAGAGACAGCTAATAGTGACAAATGACACTACGAGGATATTGCTGCAGCAAGACAACACCTTGGGTATTAATGATCTATAAATATCAAGTAAACAAAATAATCAGTAGAAAAGCGAAATCAAAATATTACCTGAGAACAAATGGAAAGCTACTTATCGTTTCTTAAAAATTTACAGCACTGAAAATTCTATTCAATGGCACCAAAATTATTAAACTCCCATCAAATTCTGGACTTAATGTGGGTTGAAAGTTTTAAAAGATCTGTGAAGACACACTTGTTTATAATAGGCCCTTAATCATATCAGTAGGTTCAATCAGTGAAATCTCATTCAAGGACAATAACCATGTAAGACTGGCATTGTTAAATCAACATTTACGATTATCTTCCTTCACAACTTACATATGAGATATATTTGTAGAGTTTTATATGTAATGTGCAGATAATCATCTTCTAATGAAACCAGTCCCAGTACAATTATCAAGTAATATTATCAATTATCATAAAGGAATAGTAAGTATTGTTGAGTAATACTACCCATTAAGTATAATCATTATGGTTTACTATTAACTTGTTCTTGGCTCTAACATAGCACATGTTTTCCATGTGCTACCTGTTCGTTAACTGTGCTTGGCCAATTACTCAAAAAAATTGCTGATTTGTGTAAACTACGCTATTTTATATGAACACAATATCATAGAAAAGTCTTACCTCTCTTTTTTATGTCCATGAATTTACCACAATTGATGGTCAGTATCAATCACAAAATTGACTTCATCCTATTTGATCGTCCTAATCTAGACTTAATGACATCATTTATCATCGCAGGTTTAAGAGCCTGGTTTTTAGAGCCTCTCGAATTAGAATTAGATAAAGAATTAGAATTACATGGAGAATAAGAATTAGAAAAAAATTAGAATTAGATAGAGAATTAGAATTAGATAAAGATAAAGAAGTACATAGAGAATTATAATTAGATAAAGAATTAAAATTAGATGGAGAATTAGAATAAGATAAAGAATTAGAATTAGATAGAGAATTAGAATCAGATAAATAATTAGATAGAGAATTAGAATTATATAAAAGAAAACATCTATATTTGGATACGTGACAAACTTTTTTAACGATACTGACTTCAAATGCCAACACAAGCTAGTAGAAGTTTTAAACACTAGATAACACACGTAGAAAGTCGTTTGCTTTTTACGCAAATATCTCATATAAATTTTAATAAAACACAGCATTTCACACTGAGGAATGTATTTTAAAGGTTAAGGTGAAGAAAAGACAAAACCATTGAACGAAATGAGTCCTAATCGGTATGTATGCCATACCTATTTACACATGCTTCTAAAATATACTATCAAACAAATAGGCCCTAAATATTTATATCAGCGAAATTACAGCTTCATCACTTTTCTATTTTTAAGGTTTGTTTCTTGACGTTATTAAATCCTGCTGTATGCAAGAATACAAAGAGAAGAACAAATCTTTCTTAAGTGAACTAAGAAATCTCTCAAAAAGAATATAAATCAATTACTCCTCACTTCGTATTAAGTAGAAGACATTGGAAAAGGTTTGCCATTGCTTCTCAGTTATAACCGATGTCGTAATTATAGTTTTAAGGATTTCTTTGATGTTCCAATAGCATAAAAATGAAGTAGAAAAAATCACATCTTTCTATCTGTCACAACTCAATAATTATGGACAACTAAACCACCCACCACCCCTCGTTCAATTTTTATAAACAAATAAAATTCGATTGTGCTGTTGCCATAATTTCTAAAATATCCTACTCAACCTTTCCACACTTCCGTAATTATGCATGTTTCTCCATTCTGTTTATAAGATTTTATTAAATTTGCACTCGTAGTGAAGACTAGTCCGTCTACCAAAATGCTAAGATATCATTCTAGAAAACTGAAAGTGCAGCCCAGGATAGAGAATATCTTTCAATTAGGTTCAAAAGAGAATGATCCTCTTTTAGAAACATACCATCTAATTTCTTACTGAAAAAGAGATTGGCAGTTTTCATGTAGCAGACTTCGATTGTGAAACCGAAGTCTTCCACATTAAAACTTTTGATATAAATTTTGTCTGATTTGTGATGTGCCGAAAGGAAAAAAAGAAATTTCACATTGACTCTAGGGCAGCGAGATTTTGGCGATAGAGTCAAAGACTGGCTTTTTTAAGATTTATTCAATAACTTTGCCAGCAATGGCGATTAATGAAATCCCCGCGTAGTTTTCGCAAACTGCAAGTTCACCCTTCCTTTTGAAAATGATAACAATTCCAAGTTATGTTGATGACACGTTGGACGGTGAAGCAGCACAATGGGTCACCATGTTTGAAAATTTTGGCCGGTATTCCATCCCGACCTGACGCTTTGTTCATTTTCAGAGCTTTGATTGCGGAATCGATTTCGGCGAGGGACTTTTGATCTTCGAGTCGCCATTGCATTGGGTATTGGGGGCTGGTGGCGATTGATTCCGGATGGACTGCAGCGTTGCAGTTGAGAAGCTGATCGAAGTGATATTTCCACCTCTCTTTGATTGCCGAATTGCATACAAAAACATGCCATCCGCACTTCGCAGAGCTAAAGCAATCGATTTGTTGGCCCGATTACAGTTTTTGTCCCGTTGAAAAATAGCTTGTCATGTGTGTCTGCAAGCTGCTGAAGGCATCGTGCACGATTCGCCCATAATGCGATGACTATGCCCCATAGGCAGGTCGACCAATTATTTGGCGATGGTGTCCCGAACAGCAAAACCGACTACGCTTTCTCCTTTCTCTTAGGGTGCCGTCACAGACCAGTATCAAGTTATATTACAATTCTGCCAAACACTGGATAAAATGACCTTGGCCGCCACAGCATGTTTCCAACAGCGCGGCAATGTCCAGCTCGTAGCGTAGGTATTCCTCCATCAGAATGGTGGTTCTTCATTCTGGGCAGAAGGATCTTTTATTGTCTGCTAGCGTCCTAGTGTTCCAGAATCCAATGTTCCTGATGTTGACCTTTTCTTCCCCAGTACCATTTAAACCGACCAGTAGCACATTTATGGTTCCATGCCGGAGCCTACAAGGAAACCGCGGTCCTTGTTAACTGGGGCCGTATGACCATTCCTGACGTTGTTATGCATGGTTCAATGGGACTTGTGCCTCGATAAAGCGGACAATGGTTACACTTACCACTGGTCTACTTTCACTTTGCCGCCTAACCGACGGTAGACCAAATGAATGGAACGACCAGCAGATAGTGGGTTCACAGATTTTCCGGGTTTTTCCTTCGCTTGCCGTGTTCCTCTGATTAGGATGTGTGGACCTCGCCGAACAGGCCATTGGAAATTCAACGCAGAGCGCCGTGAAGTTTTCCCGAATTGGTTGAATTTGACCTCTACCGTCATTTTCTATAACACGAATCCCCCGGCCGTCAATGTTAGCTTTAATTTTAGAATGAGTCGCCAGAACATTCCTACCCATTTTGCCCTATCGATGGGGCTGGGTTATCCCAAGGTGACGGCTCGCGCCTACACTGTTTGACTATGGGGGCCCAAACTTTTCCCTCTTGTTTTGAGCAAAGGCTGACATGGATTGTCTCCCTGCCAACACTGCTAACGACGCACAGAAGAACGCAGGATCAATTCTACCATATCAGTGATTCGAAAACCTTTCCAGCATGGTCCCTCATAGCTTGCCACGGGAGGTTTGCTCAGTCTGGGTACAATTCCAGTACTAAATGCAATATAATACTAAACTTGAAACTGAGTTTCTTCACATAGACTTTTCCTTACCACTTCACGATATCGTCTTGATAAATCTGCAAAATAGCTAGTCAACTGGACAATTGAAAGATCCAAAAATTGCCGTTTATTTCCCACTGTGTAGTGTTAGTTAGCTTCAGTGCATAAGCCATAACTATTCAAATCACAAACTCTTTTTTAAGATTACGTCTTACCTAGTTAGTATGGGATCTAATTACATGGCAATATAACGTTGTATAAATCCCCACAGTTAAAAGTAATCTTGTTCTTAGAGATTTTACCCACTTGTAGCTATTAAATATACGTTTTATCGCAAGTCAAGGGTTCTCTTTTTTAAACTATGTCATCTATTCATGATTTGTTTCTTAATACACTGGCGTTTATGTATGATTTGTTATGCTCTTCAAAAACTTTTATTTTTTCGCTCTCTCTTTAGGGGACATCGTTACCATAACTGTTGTCACATGATTAGGTAAGATTCTTTTCTATTTGTGAGTCATTGTTGTTAATACTTCGTAATTAACTACTTGACGAGAAAAACAATATTAAATTGTGGATTTCTCTTTGTTGAAGATCGTGTGTTTAATAAAATTGGTGAAATTCCCTGTCTTGACGTTAGAGATTCGAATGAAATTGTGTACATTGCCACAAAAATGTGTCTGCAGTGTCATCCAGTAGTGTTGAGAACAGGTTTTATGCTCTTGCTAGATTTAAATATATATTTTGTATTAAAAATATATATATATTCACAACTCGGTTACATATATATAGCTTATAGAAAACTATTCACAAATTATTACGTCTATCATTTTGTAAAAGAGGAGAAATCTCACTAACTTCCAATATATGAACCTTAAAACGATAAGCAATATAACAAAAATTTCGAACAGCGTGATAAGCGCTCTTTCATTCCTCACTGTAAGTAGACGAAGTGATTTGTTACATTTTAGAGTCGTAGCTCATAGTTACTGTTAAGCTAAAACCGATAAGCTGCTGTTTCCAAGACGACGTAAGAACGTTTTACAGTGGTTAATGATATAGAACTTTTGTCGGTTTATCAGAGCAGACCAGATTTCACTTAGTCCCTGCGAGTATCGCTCAGTCAATATTAATCTTTGATGAAACAGTCAGTTACTAAGCATGAGTAGCTTCAAAATGATTTTGTTACTACTTAACTCAAAGTAAAGGTTTTCTATTTAACATATACATAGATGTATATCTTCCTAGTGTGGTTCTTATGCCCCTCCTGTTGACATTTAAGGTGATTTATTAGACTCTTCTATTGCTCAACATCAACGATAGACCTGAGATTAGTTAATGGGAGTCGATGAAGAGAAAGCCGAAAAATCACTATTTCCTTCAATCTTTAACCTACTCCAAATAATTTATTTGGCGTCTGCGTACACCACAACACAGACTGCTTTTTTCACCAGTTATTATATAGTCTTCACAAACTGTAAAACTCTTACCACTGAGTATTTTGCTGCTTTCTATGGGTCAATACGTTACCTCACCGTTACTTAAACACTATTTCCTACAGGGGTGATGACTTTAAAGATAGGTCTAAGTGTTGGAACCACTTGACTGTACAACAAAAATTGTTTGGCGATTATCATAACGCTATCTAAACTTAGCAACGTACAAGTTCCAATGGGATCTTCTTTCTTTGAAATATGCTGTACTGGAATGTATAGAGGCGTATATTATTATTATCATTTCTTCCTTCTAGTTTAAGCAAGGGCTCTTAACATGCTACTGCGAGAGAATGTCATACAATGTTGATTAACCATGTGAATCAAAGAAAACTCATTGAAAGGTAGCTTAGTGACTCTCCTCGAGTTAATTCCATAAAAGGAATCAAGTATTTGCTGGTCCTCTGTGTTTCAACTTGTTCACTTATCAAGACCCACAGTTGAGACAACAACAACTTACAGATCTGCCAGCTACAGAATGCTTTTCTACTACCTGCAGATTAAGTTGATTAGTGACCCTAAATTTCAAATTGGTATAAAAAAAGGTTTTAATTTGCTCACCGTTTCTACTGGTCACATCAATCGTCGGGCGTGAAGGAAGTGCACTTTTTGGTCTCTACGTACACCTGCTTGCCTTTATGTAAGATCTCATATTTTTTTAAAGATTATTGAAAGATCTACTAATACTTGAAGCTTTGATAGTGCCCTTGTATCTCATTAATGTAACATTTTAATAACCGACTCGTTCTCATTAACAACTGATATCATACATGTAATTTGTAAGTGAAAGTAATGGTAATCTTTTATGTGATGGTTTTGATAAGAGGTCACAATAACAATTACTTGCTGTTTATTATGAAAAAAGTATCGGACAGGTTTGAGAGCATGTCACGCAAAAGTACTATACTCTCATTAGTATAACAGTTTTGGTAATCCTATTACTGTAGAATCAAGGCTATCCTGAGATTCGAACAGGGGAATAGGAAACCCTCCCTGATCTTTGGAAAGCTAGTAGGCTAAATTCTTTTGGTAAGATGTTAAGTAAAAAGTTCATCAAGTATCAAATTAAACTTTCTCGCCAATGAAAAAGATTTCGAATTTGTTGACTGCAAAACTAAAAATGTAATTACTCTCTTGAGAAAATATGTCAATCACTTATTGTGTCCTAAATAGAAAAACATGGAATCTTTAGTTCAAATTTCACTTCGTCGTAATCCTCTTGGCTTGATCTTATCTATTATTCATGATAAACAGACCTAATAAATTAAAGTAAACAATTTTCCAATGATGTGGTCACAGATTTAAACCTTGTAAAGGTATCCCATCCATCTGAAAAATGGAGTGTTGCATAAAGGCTGATTATATATAATATGTAAATTATTTGTTTATTTATTTATAAAATTAATTATATAGATTTTATAAATGTATTTAAGTCTTATAATTTAAACATAATAGTATTATAATTCACCGTTTCCTTGCACTTTTAGATTAGTTTTTACAGTTTTTGAAATTTTTTGTTTTGGTTTTTGAGGCAGTGTTCGGAGTCTTCGTTTGTCTATAGGTTTATGTTGCAGTTGTTTTTGAAGTATGATTGCAAAATAAATACTTAAAAACAAACACACAAACATACATACATACATACATACATAGATGCATACATACCTACTTACTTACTTACATACTTACTTACATAGATGCATACGTTATAAGGGAAACACTTAATTTGACAGTAGGATTCTACCTTTCAAAAAAGTGTTTGTTGATGGTACAGAAAAATGAAACTGCCCAAAGTAGCCAAAAAATTTTCGTACTTAAAGGTTTTTATCGTCTGACATTCCTCAGAGTCAAAGATCGTCAGAATTGAAGTGAAAAAAAAAGCAATGAAACCGATATCAAACTGTGTTTTCAAACTAGAAAGTCAGAACTCTGACTACCAGATTGGTGTTGTTTTGACCAATCGATGTCAGGGACACTCAATGGTTAGCCGGATTGGCGCAATGAAAAGACAGACTCCATTTCTCAAATAAGTACAAATTTTTTCCCCTATTTCGTGCAATTCTCTTTTTCTATCTTTACTAGGAAAAACTTTTAAACTATTAAGTCGATTGTGTGAAAGCAGTCAGATTTAATACACCTTATCCTAACTAACGTAACAAAACTGCGGGTGATTAAGTTATGTTATAACTGTAACCAACAACAAATCCTCACAATATCAAAAATTTAATGCAGCCATGCACAGGAACGTTTTAAATTTTAGCGGGTTATTTACAGACATCACAGGACGAAAGATTTCGAAGAATGAAGAAAAATAAAGCTGTACTTCTCATACATAGAAAACAGGACAACTGTGAACCTCATGCAAATAAACATTGCGGATTTTAGGATACTGCTTTTCAGATTATGTTCGGACGCGATATAACGTAAATTTGTTAGCTGTTTTCTAAGGTGTGGTTTGTAAATGACTCCTTTATTCACAGTTGGTAACTAAAAATGGCGTCGTTTTAAAAACAGGTGTTTTTAGCTTTAGCACGATACGAGTCAATAAGCACCAAGACAAAACAAAGGTTGTGTCCAGAATTTGCAAAGAGACTATGTGCTAACTATCAGCGACATCTCAAAAGGAAATATGATACTGACCTGACCTTGAAGCAAGGGCTGGGCTAGCAAGATATGCTACCCTGTTACCTATGCTTTAATTATCAGGTTACCAGATTCAAAATTTGTCCCGTATCCACAGTAGTTCCAAAACCCTCCGAGTGTAAGCACTAGAGTTGAATGAGTGCATTATGAGGGTAACTCGCCTTCTCTCTCTCTCTCCAATCAAGTATGTGATTATGACTGTATATTAAAACTGATGTCACGTGATTTGAGTAATTCGGCAATGAGCGAAGTTGCGACGATATATACGTACATCGCTAGTTAAGAAGTCATCTTCACATAAATTTGACAAAGGTAACAAAAAAAGAATTGGAGAATACACTTAAAATATATGGATGAAAAACAGTTGAAACTTATTCAGGTCACGTAAGTTTGTTTGTTTTACGTTCACTAACATAACTGTCTTTCATTTACTCCCTCATCCCCCCCTCCCCCCCAAAAAAAGATAAATAAAAAAACAACGTTGTTAGGACGTTTAGAAGTCTTTTAACACGTTAGCATTACTCCAATACTCTGACCCTTCTAGTTTTCCTTGTAACATTTGATTTGAAAAACACAAGCCCAGGTACTTCGTGTGGACCCTCTCACATTGAGATGCCTACGTACCGTTTAGCTAATAACTGTGTGGTGTTAGAAGATGACATTGTAAGTTTTAAATGAAACGGGTTTGGATACAGAAAGACAATACAGTTTTTATTCGTGCTTACAGCGTCCTTAAATTTGCTTAGATGTCATGAAGTTATAAAACCAGATGATCATTAGACATCAAGTATTGACCTCTGTAAAATTAAGAGTACAGTTCATTTACTCGAGCACATGAGCAGAACAATTTGTTTAGTATGAAAGTGATCCAACTGAGTTAAATGAATCAAATCTTATCTCTTTGTTATATTATGTACGAGATCCTCTCCTTATGAGTTGAACAAAATTGTTCATCTTAAATATTAACACGCCAACTCCATGTTGTAAAATTGTGCAAGCTGCGAACGTTTGCACCTTCCTTTGCACTTGATTTAGCTGTCCGCAATTTAAGTTGCATAAACATAAAATTTGCTAACTAAATTAGTTGTTTAACTGTGGTGACGTAAATTAATCAACATATGTGGTTGACCTGCCACCTTCTCCAAATGCAAGGGATTAACCATATTAGCATTTAAATGTTTTCATACTTGTGTGATATATTCATACCTTGAAAACAGTGTTTTTGCTTCTCTTTTGTACGCATGATATTGTGCAACTAGCAAGGGGGAAAGGCTCTACTTCTGACATAAGGCTGCAAAGAACACTCTCCTTGACAACTTAGTATACTCTTCTGCTCCTGATCTGAAACTGCTTGGCTATTTGTTAGCCTTGCTAATTATTCCAATGAACACCATAGCATTTAGTATAACAATTAAGATAAATTTAACATGCGCAATCTTCTATTCATACAAATATCATTACAATCCGTCTTTAACGATTTACAACCGACAGTTACTCCACCTCTCTACCCTGCTCTTAGCATTCATCTTCAGATCTTCTTCTTCGAGATTGTAGATACGTATCAGCCATATACGGTGCAGTTTTGTTTATCATTAAAAGCAACGAGTCTACCTTTCTACAAGGTGATGTGAAACACAATAGAGTTCATACCATGCTCAAGGATATTACTATGGGGCCTGGACCGAGAATATCATTTCTGAATTTCATAACAGTTAAGTTATGGCTCAGCTGTCCTAATCACGCAAAAACAGATGGCAAGAATATCACAACAGAACACATTACTTAGGTTTACTACTGAAGGTAAGCATTATTTTTAGGAGGTCAGTAATATGTTTTTATTTATACATATATAGATACACAGATATACAGATACAGAGATATATTTGTATAGATATATGTAAACTGCAAGTAGAAGAATAGTCAAGAGGTTGAGGAAAGGGGACATTTTATTACTTGTACCTGCACTCGTGCAAAATGATTGGAATCAGTATAAGGACAAATATCAACTCATCATTTGTAACGAATGAGGATGAGGAGTTTGTGTAAATCTAGAAACCGAGCTGAAGCTATACCTAAACGCATCCCAAATGATAGTGAATAAAAAACAGGATTTGATCATTTATATGGGTCGATAGGCTTAGAATGCGGTGGTGGCCTTGCCCAATATCTTTGCAAAATAATCTATCTTGCGGGCAATGATATGATACTGATCAATGTTATAAAAAAAATAACCTTTTCTAGATTGAGCAGTAATAACCTGTGGCATGGGGTTTCCTGCTACATAAGACTTTGGTCTATTAGTCAAAAGTTCTTATTGCAGGCGAAAAAGATCTTTTTTGAGTAAACGAAGTAGCTTCCATACGTCAGTGAGAACCTCGTCAATAACGTTTTGTTACAGAGAAAGGAAAAAGAGATAAGTACTTCTATTAATGGTTTGGTCTTATCCATTTTTCATGACACTCAGGTTGTGAGAAAAAGTTTGGTTTCGTCCTTATGTGAAATTCTAGCCTACAATTAAAAAAAGATGAAATGCTAATATGTAATCAAAATTCATTGCATATGATTAAAATATTCATAGCAAATAAGCGGAAGATATAGAGAGGCAGTAGATGATACTAATGTGCGAACTACTTGGGAAACAGCTGTGCATTGATTGAACTCGATTAAAAGGACCGTTTATCAAAGGGTTTGATAGCAGTCATTGGCTCTTCTTTGATGTTGATGAAAGTTACAAACTTATCTGTGTAACATACTGCATACTATATACAGTATTTAATAATAAACACTCAAATAAGACCCTACCTTCCAAAAAGTGTTTCTTGAATACGCCGCACCCCATCCCGTCTTCGATAACCGTTATTGTGAAGCAAGCCGATTTTAAGCCGAGGCAAACTATGCTGTAACCCTAGGGACTATACTTCAACGTGGTGACGCACTTTAATACTAAGAAAATCTTTCTGCATCTGCACATATCTCTCTTGTAAAAGAAAATGAAAACGGCAACCTGTGCCCATTTTAAATATGTTTGAAGACTGTTTGAAATTTCCAAATTTCAGTAACTATAGGACTATCTCAATATTTGATGTACAGACGTAAAAAAGGGCGTTTTAGTGAGATTCTTTGTAGACTTTTACCTGAACATGCCAGAGCTGCAGCACCGGAGGGACTTACTCTCTGCCCCACTGTGAATTATTTCCGGCCATATTTGATAAATAATTGATAATCATTTTCCCTTCGTAAATTTAAGACAGATCATGATTCTTTATGCCAATATTGCGGTATGTAAATTGTAGTTAATGATTTTCTGCGCTGGATAGATCTCTACTATATCAGAGCAAACTAAGGATTCATCCACAGGTTGTAGAATTGCATTTATTTTCTCTGGTGTTTTTATTGTCCTGGATATTCTCTAATGCACAGGTTCATTAACCGTTCCCTGGTTGTTTTATTTGCTTCCCTTTACTCTTTCACTTTGGTTTTAGAGTAAAAGATTTCTATGGCGATAGCTCTTTCAATTTTAAAATTCAATCTTTTAAATTTAAAAGAAGTCTAACCAACTTCAAACCGAAATTGTACAATTTTATTAACAAATGTCTGATTTAAGCACGTTTGCCATTTGCTTTACAATATTTAGCTGCTTTTTATTTTAAAAGGGGGCGGAATTTACATATCATGGCTCTAAATACTTGATTACTTTTCATAAAGATCGCTATAGTACAAGAACACAATTTCTGCTGCTTCTGGTGCGACTGTACTCCAGCAATCAAAACGTCGTCCGTAGTCCCCAAAACATTAGGAACCTAACATTTATGATTAGTTGTAATAAATATTTCAAATTATTTTAAAACGTCAATATTATTGCTATATTTGAATAATAAGCATAAAAGCAAGTAGTTTTTTACATTGTCGAAATTCTCAGGTTTACGATAAGCAATTACTGGCAATTTATTAAAAATCTTTTCCATTTTGAAACACATCGATTGGTTTCTGAGAGAAAGCGAGGAAGTCAGCTTGGCCATCCCCGAGCCCTCGTAATTGAGTTTTTGTCTAACAAAATTATCTGTCAGCTTACACCGATGTTTGAAGAACCCTAACATTATATATGATTATAAACAAGGCGCGATCATTAGCCACTTCCATTTTGGTCAAATATTGATCTTAACGTACATCTTTGGTATGATGAAAATTACTTTAAATCTTTTGTGTAATAGATGTATGTAATATCTGATAGGAAAACGGTATAAAGCGCATATTCTCATTCTAGTATTACCCATTGCTCTAAATGCTGATTTGGTGACCAATGCCTCTACATCAAACAAATCAATAATATTTCAGAAAAATATTACAATTTGTCATGCAAACTTATTGCTGACACCATTGCTTCTGAACCGGGGAGAATGTGCACCTCAGGGGAGGAATCTGAAAGGCCAGCTTGGAAATTTCATAACTAATCGATGAGGGAAGCCTCATCCACTTGGCGAATTATGAGAACTGATTAATGTTGTTCTGTGACGAACTGGAAACTACAACAACTGCATAAAATATTTATGATCTATACAAACGGTACATGTCGGAAGCACGAGTTCCACTGGATAATGCAGCTTCATATGGGGCCCAATGGTTATTCTGCAATGATGGGTCGATGAGAAACAGTTCTGCTCCTAGTGTAAAATGACGATCCTGATACGATGACAATCTCAATGTGTTATCCATCGTGAAAATCTTGTGGCCAGGGATTTATCTTGGAGAGTTGCACGTCGAAAAACAACGTCCTTTCAAAGTATTCTGCCATGAGATGGACAGGAGTCACGTAGACTTTATCTGGACACTGAATTCAGATGGCTGAGAAAGGATAACTGCGTAGACAGATTTATCGTAGACAGATTTATCGTAGACAGATTTGTCGTAGACAGATTTATCGTAGACAGATTTGTTGTAGAGAGATTTATCGTAGACAGATTTATCGTAGACAGATTTATCGTAGACAGATTTATAGTAGACAGATTTGTTGTAGAGAGATTTATCGTAGACAGATTTGTCGTAGACAGATTTATCGTTGACAGATTTGTCGTAGACAGATTTATCGTTGACAGATTTGTCGTAGACAGATTTATCGTTGACAGATTAGTCGACGTATGTGATCAAGTTGCTGAGTTAATGAAGGATAAGGAGGCAATGAAATTGTTGAGTGTGAACAATGACAGAGCTCACTTGCATTACCTCGCTGACATCTTGGGCAAGCTTTACCATTTGAATGCCGAGGACATCACTAATACAAAAACGAAAGTCTTTGGAGATTATTGAAAAGTATCCAGATCTATGTAAACAATCTGTCACTATACTTTTACCGTTACCATCATCGCATCTTGTCGAGCCCCCTTTTTGTCTAGAGCACGTGGTAATTTTGACATCTTCGATCAATGGGATTCAGGCCTAAAACCCACCCAGTTGATTCCCAATATGCTGGTTCCCACCCGATAGCATCAGGTTCAAGGATGCCATTTACTTTGGCTGCAATATATGTGTGGCATTTCCGGATTTTGGTCTTGAAAACAATCGTTGACAGCATAATTGTTTTACGTTCTGTTTACGAGTGTTGTGGTGATTCCTTGAAATCATCATTATATCACAACATTTCAATAGCAATTTTTGTCCCAACTTTGACATTGGAGGTGAATAGAATGTTATTTTCTTGGCAATGGGAAAGGGGACAAAAAGGTTGAATATTCAATTTGAGTGACAACGGTTAAATGTTTTTTGATATGTTCCCCTTGAAAATAATTTTGTATTGCATGAAACTGAGGCTGCAGCACTGCGTTTGATAATTTTGTAATGATATATGAGATTTAAATAGATATTTCGATATATAATATTAAATGGTTATATACATAGAGCCACGTTCATTTCAGATGTTATGGTGATGTATATTGAATCTCATTGTACACTGCATAACTGTGCATATACGATTATGCCACGTGATCATCTATACTACGTTTCATAAAACTTAATGCAAAGTTTGAGACACTAACTGTTTCAATTTCAATCGGTTAACTTCATTTCTTTAATTTTTGTTTCCAACCGACCAAATATGACTCGTCTCTTGTCTCCATGTTAAAATTCGTACGCACACCGATATGCAAATGAGAATAATTTCAAACTACTGATTTTATATTGAAAAATAATGTTGCCCCCTGTAATTCGTAGTAATTCCCTCTACGGGGTCGCAAATTTGCTAATCATAGATTTTGTATATATCTCAACGGTAACGTACTGAGCAACTGTCTCTTAGTAAGAAAATGATCCAGCAAACAAAATCTTATCTTTATTGGAAATGAACTTTTCAATCCGATTCATACAGTTGCATACAAACACCCAACAAAAAACACAATGTTGTAATTCAAACTGTTTGACTATCTTCGTGATTTTAATCTAATCCTTACTGATCTTTGCATAAGATTAAGTATAAGATTGAAAAATGAGTGCTAAAAATCACCAGGGACAAATCCAGTTGTCCTGCAAGCCTTGAAGAAAATAGTGCTGAAAGACTGTACAGTAATAACTTTGTTTTAATATGTGATCATATTTTAGATTTGATAATCAGGTAACCAGTGGTTAGTTCTAAGCCTTTAGCAACCGAAGAGATCAATCTTAGTATGTGAAAGATTATTGGACCGTAAAATTCCCGAGATATTAAATGTTTACTTGACTGCACTCAATCAGCACCAACGCGTCTCTTAGGCTTACGCCAACTCTGTATTTGTACTTTTACTTTACAACAATACCATATATGACCAGATGACAGAAAACGAGGTAAATAAAACACACAAAAATATACTAAGAAAATCATCATCACTATCATTATCATTATTGTTATTATAATAATGCTTATTCTTGTGTATCTAAGAGTAAGCCGGGGATGGGCTTGTAGATACCTAGATAATACACTTCCTACTGCTAAAAATCTGTATCTCTGGAAGAAATCCAAAAACAACCTATGTTGGCATGTTTACACTCTCCAATTCTTCGACATGTTACATATGGTAACCCCACTGTGACACTGTCGCTTAATTCAGATGTTATAACTTTACATTTGCTTGCATTTGTATCCTCAATCCGTATTTTGCACATGCGTTTTCGAGCTCACTAGTAAATGGTGCAGCATATCAAAGAATGATGAGATCAAAGTTGTATCGTCCGCATATCTGATGTCAGTTGACTTTGACATGTCATTCTTGAAGTGGAAATCTTTCAGGTTCGTAAGTTCATCCATAAAACCCGAAGAAGGCATTCAAAAGAACTGGTGAGAGTATACAACCCTGTCTGATACCTACTGTAACAATGAACGATTCTGTAAGGCTGCCATTGATCATAACCGAACATTTCGTTTCATCATACATATACTTCATTAGATTGATAGATCTAGCACTCCTATGACTTAACATTTTCCACAGGGCTTTTCTCCAAACTGTGTCGATGGAGTGAAAATGTAGAGGGATTCTTTCTTTTTCTGCTTTCTATTATCTGCATAACAATGAAAATGGTGTCAACTGTTCTTCTGACTATTGACTTTTCCAAAACTATCTTTCGATCTTGTTTTTCATGCTCTCTATGAGAACTCTCAGGAGAATTTCTCCAGGTATTGAAAGAAGCAGTGCCGTAACCACTGGAGGGCTGGGGGGGGCTATAGCCCCCCAATAATTTTCAAGGTGAGTGAAAGAATGTTCACAGAGTTTACGTACCGTCAGTTGCCTTAGCGCGTAGGAATATGTTCTGCTTGATATATTGAAAAGTCTACTATGTCATCCCTGTCTTAAATACAAGGCAATTTTAAAGCATTGCATAGGCAAACCATCCTTTCTCGGCCACGCCCATGGGAAATGGAAAGCCCGGTTTCTGGAGTGATAACAACAATGCTATCTGTTACCCTAAAATATTGCCAGATCTGAGTAATATTGCTCAAAATCCAAATACGATTTAGTAATAGAGCCCATTCAAATTATTGCGTCTTAGATGTATAATTTTCTGGTTCTATCAATACTTGCTCGCTCAATTAATCTAATTGCGCCACGCTGTGGCAGAAAGTGCAGACATTCATCTGTACCTGATGATTCCTCGTCGTTTTTATTGAATATCTTAAAGTAAAAATTGATTCTTTTACACTTTTGGCAAATATGTGACAAAAATGACAGGCAAGTTGACGTCCCTATATCATCAATTTATCAAGGTTCGGTAATATCATCTACCACGATGTATTCTTTTAATGCTGAAGAGGGAATCTCACAACAATTCTATTAATTCAACCTGAAAAAAATTCCAAAAGAAGCACAACTTACCATTTCTTTGCTAGATAAGTACTTAGTCTTGACCCTAGACTAGTGGTTTAAACGTAACGTATAAGATATTATTTCTACTTCTTTCAAAGTAACTCGTTACCTTGAAGTGGCAGATATGCCTTTTACTAAATGAAGAATTTGAAAAATATACCTCCATGCTCTTTGGTCTTGAGACTCTAAAATCCCTAAGTCATGCGGCTTGCTTGTTTCGGTTACTGCACAATAAAATGCAGTAAACAATATTGCACTATCTGCAAGTGTTAATTTACAATTATGTTTAAAGGCAAGAAATTACATCACTTGTCTGTAATCTTGTCCTTTTTACTTGTTTTTCTTACAAACCCCCTATTATTGCTTCCAAAGGCTTTAGTTGACTGTGCCACGCACATTGGAAACCATTGCTATAGATTACAGTAACGATAAAATTAAAACAGCTAAGTATTTACAAGCGGGGACACACATCTATTACATTTATAAACAGGTGCAGTAGACATGATAGTAGTACAGCAGCAAAAATTAATCGAAATGATGTACTGCAAAAGTGATCTTTCATCTTAAAAATCATTTTTAGGTTAACCAATGATAATTTAGCATATTGAAATTATAATATCTGCCAAAATGGTGATTTATTGAAAACGTGATGATGAGCAATCTTACAATATCGGTTACAGATCGAGATGTGTTTTTGCGTGGACCAAAGTAACAACATTTCTTTTGATTGGTAGAAAGCTGCAGGTGATTCCAGACCCCCCCCCCCCCCCCCCCCCTCTCCCCCCCTCCCTCCCCCCCCGCCCCCTCTCCTCCTTTGTTTTTGTTTTTTTTTTGGGGTGGGGTTGTGTTGGGGGGGGGGGGGTG